>CAWLAL010000280.1:0-23970 GCA_963854785.1 Vaccinium vitis-idaea | reverse complement strand
GAATGAATCACCAGAGCAACTTTTGTTCAACGAGCCTCTCGGCATTGTGTCCTCTGACTGTGCCACATCCACGAATTTCCAGTACATGAATCATTGGGACGAATCGACGCAACCCTTCCAGGATCTGCTTCCAGACTGGATGCTGCTGGACACTGATCTGGCTAACCAATCCTTCGATGTGATCACCGAGTCGGTCGATGGACCCTCAACCATAAGGAACGTTACGAGCACGACACTGCACATAGACAATCCGCACTCAGCGCATCAAACAAGCCCGACTCCAGAAGACTTGACCTTTCAATCACCAGGTATCCAGCACCAGCGTATCCGGCAGGTTGCACGTGCTTTGAGACGACCACGTAGAGCTTCAAGGTTGCCACCACTGGAAGATTCTTCATCTGATACTACACCATCGTGCCGACTCCTGCGGACATTCTACCGCCTACGCTTACCGAACCCCACAGCTCAATTCTCGGGAGATCATCTCATTCAGCACTATTTCAGTGGTGTCGCTCCTCTACTTTCCTGCTTTGACTCTGGTCTCAATCCATTCCGCACTCTCGCCCTTTCATTCTGGCAGAGCTCACGATCCGTACGACTCACAATGCACAGCATGTCGATTGCTCATCTGTCCAACGATTACCCATACATGATGCCCCTCATATCGGTCAAACGGTCACATGCCTGGAAGTCCCTGCAGGCAGATCTTAGATCATTGCGAGGTGGAGGAATCTCGCTCGACATTGTCCTCTTTACGGTCCTGCTTCTCGGCATGTCAGCGCCATGGCACAGTCCCTCCAACTACGGGCTCCCTTTGCTATCCATCGCCCGGAACATTCTACAAAAGTACCTGCGAGATCTTGCGTGTAATAACACAAAACAGAGAGCGGTTCTGGCTCATGAAGACTTCCTCGTGCAAGCTTTCATGCATTGGGAAATGCTAGCCACCTTCATTGAGCCAGTACCCATGATGTCTTTCCAGGATTTGGCGCTCCACGATTGGAGACCAACACCGACCCCGCTCCACTGTTGCCACACCCATGCGCTGGTGTAGCTCACGAAGTCCACTTTGGACTAGCGGAAGTGGGCAGATTGCTCAGGCGCCGCATCAGAAACACAGGCGCTGGAAGGGAGAAAGCGGTATGGTCTCAGCTAGACAGAGACTGGGCCATACCGCTAGAGTGCTACCTACATGACATCACGATCAAGCAGGAGCCCGACATAATCGATACTCAAGATTGGTCTACACCCATGCGAGATTTGATCAATGCAGCAGAGGCACATCGCTATGTTGGATTGCTCGAGCTCTACAAAGCATTTCCGGAACTGCTTGAGCGCCGATTGGTCCAAGGGAGTAGGGTTCTCACCGCTTGTTACGTCGCTCGCCGCGTGCAAGATGCTGAGGTTAACTCAACTCTCAATTGGCTTGCTATCATTGCGATGCATGCTTTACATCTCCTGAGAAACGTGGCATTGTCCTCGGGAGCATGTAGACTCCAGCCGTTGGTGCTGATCTCTGCAGCCTCGAGTCTTGAGATGCCCGCTGACGATGACATGGATGACGAGACTAATGACCACCACGAGCTGCGGGAGACGAGAGAATTTGTCGAAGATCGAATGCTCTCGTTGTCGCGAAAATATCTACGGCGACAGCTCCTACAGATGCTCGACAATATTCATGAAGTGTGGCGGAGGCTAGATGATAGATCGGATGAGAGCCCAGACTGGCTTGATGTGATTCACGAAGAGGGGCGCACCATTGTTCTTGGTTGATGCAGCGTGCTTAGACTCTGTAGCGTTATTCGTATGACATTATGAAGGAGTAATCACAGCAAGCAAGAGACTCATACTGTTGTAGGGCAATGCATCATCATTCCGCCTTTATGTCCTCCAGCATCTGATTGATGAACGTCTGCTGCCTCAGAAGGAATTGTCTCATGCCTGGGACATCGTAGTCGAAGCCGGCATCTTTGCGTCTCCGAAGAGCGCGTAATTCGTCGTGAACGCTCTGCTCAAGGTTCTCAAGGCGGTACAGAGAATACTGGTAATACAACGTCGGAAGATGACTGATGTTGCGGACTCCTCGGAGTACAGTGCCATCATCGACATGAACACTCTTCGGCCGGAAGGATGTCACCATGCTGATTCTCTCTCGGCCTCCCGTCGCAGTGGTGGCTTGGTGAGGAACATGTTGGCCTTGCATGACAACAGCACTACCCTGAAAGACGTCAGATCACTCCTGAGCATCGACCGCAACAGCTACACGCACAAAGGATGGACCTCTAGCCTTCATGATTTCTCCGCTGCCGAGTCGAATGGCAGTCTCCCCACCAATCATACCAGCGCAGTCTGACAGCATCATGACCACAACGAACGGATAGCTATCAGTATGCCAGCCAAAAGAAGATTCGCAATAGTCCTTCGTCTCCGACTCGATCTGTTCGCCGGGAGCTGCGGTGTATGTCTCTTCGCCGTCAGAATTGACAGATACGTTTACGTGCCCAATATCATAGTCCATAGCGGGAATTAGATCGATGCCAGCAATCTTCGATACTATGGCAATGACTTCTGGGCTGGTCCAAGCTTTGTAGATGAATGGTGCTAAGCTGTCATTTCTGTCAGAATACTGAACATGACAGGTAGGCAACATAAGCCATCACCTTGGACAATACCCTCGGATGAGCCCGCTCGATTGGCTTGTTTGACAATGATGCTTGTCAATCACTTCTGGGCTGAACAGTTCGGCTCGCATCTGTTGGATGGCCTCATCGGTGAACAATGAGAAGGGCTCAGATACGGCATGGTCTGAGATACCGCTCTTCGGTAGCTCAAGATCGTCGAAGGTGTAGCATTTGCGAGGTTTCTCAAATCTGAGGTGGCGTTCTGGATCGAATGATTGTTTCTCGGCGACCTTTGCATTTCTAATCAGCTCAATTGGGAGGTTACAGAACCTCTTGTGAGTTTCCGTGTCAATCGTGCTGCCACCTTTCAGGGTGATGACACTCGAGATTTCTGTACAAGTGGCCATATTGACGATTGGTATGAGCAAGCCAGAAATGTAGGGGGACAAAATGGTGAAGAAATTCTCGGGCAAAAGGCACGACAAAGGAGAAGGGAGAAAACGAGAAGAGATTAAGGATAGAATGCAAGATGATCGTTTCGAGGGGATGCGAAGACCATCCAACAGTCCATTCAGGGGAGGCGAAGCAGATGATCGATGATAACACTGATATGAGGTTCTCCGCTTTTCGAAAGCTCGAACACACCTACCATTATGGCGTCTCGAGCTGTCATGTCAACAGATAGGCGTGCTAGCGCTGCTGAGCCACATCTGGTCCAGAAGCCCGAAGGACAACGAGACACAACGTTTAATCTTGAGCAGTCCCTGTGTCGCCTTTGGTAGTCCGGCGCAGTCACCGGACAACCCGATCAAGTCTCGCTGAGGCAATTCGAACGACCAGCCCAGTGTCTACCTTCTGTGTCGATTGTGGTTCCATCGGAAACACCGCGACATGTCTCTCACTGTGGTCGTGGAGGTGAGGCCCAACCCTGACTAGCCAATTGGCTTCACTTATTCCGCGGGTCGAAGTCGGATTTACTACCCAATGCGGTATCCGAATGCGAATCGCACATGCATGGACGATAGCTGATCGAGCAAGCTTGCAGTGCTGCGGGCCTACAAAGGAGTGCGCTCCGATAACGATTAGCTTAGCGGATCAGAGTGGCAAAGCCAAGCTCTGTATTGACACTGACTGCCAGCTGATCATGTGTCAAGATGCACGATCCGTATGAGTCAAGACGAACGCGGGGTACATGGTCATACGCGGATTAGACAATTTGTCGGGAAGATGACGGGACATACCAGGTAATGGACTGGTGTAGACATGGTCCAGGGCTTCTAAACCTCCTCGCACATTGATCTGCTCCTGTCCTTGGCACCTCGAGAGCGGCCAAGATCACAATTTCGATGGTATTGATGTTACAACGTCAAACTCGACTGTACCCAGCCCTTCAAACGAGCCAGTCCATCGCCCGTCCTTGTCCATAGGCACTGCCTCGAGACAGCTGCCCGGTAGAATGACCTGTCCTGGCAAGCATTCGATGCTGTATTCCGCCAAACGGTTGACCAACCATGCTGTGGCTGAGATGGGATTGCCGAGGATGTTAGCTGTATTGCCAGTCATGACTTCGACGCCATTGAAGCGTAGCGAGCCAGGTGTGTCCCTCAACGTCAGCTTGTCGAGACGTCGCGGCGTGCCACCAAGGATCACAGCACCGTTGGAGCCATTGTCGGCGAGCGTGTCGGGCAAGCCAATTCTCCAGTCCTTTACTCGCGAATCGATGATCTTGATGGATGGCAGAACATAGTCGATGGCATTGATGACATCGGCCGCAGTGATGCTTGGCCCTTTCAGAGCCTTCTTTAGCACGAATGCCGGCTCGAGCTCGACAAATGGCTGGATAAAGTCGTTCCGTGAGATGGCCGTGGATTCATACTTGAAGGCGCTGGCAAGAAGGAATCCATAGTCGGGCTGGTCCAGACCAAATGCCGCTTGCATGACTTTCGCAATGTTGCCTAGCTTGTAGCCGACCAGGCGATCGCCCTGGCTCAGTGCATGTTCGACATTGAGGCGACCGACCTCGAAGCCCAGCTTTGCGTCCAATGCTCGCCATGACTCTGTAGGCGTTGGTATTGGCCGTCGATCAGCTCGCGCTCGTCTGAGCAGCGTTGCGATGTGCTGCAGCTGGTCGTGTGTCAGACTCTGAGCCAGCATGATGTTTGTAGGTTGGCGGCATCGTGGTAATCATCATTCCGCCCACGATGGTATATCAAGATGGGATGCATCGTTCTGCTGGAGTTGCACGCGCACGTTGGCGATCGTCGCGCGTAGCACTACGCGCGGCAAGAATGACCAGAAGAGGAAGTCACTGATTGCACTTGATACCGCGGGTCATGGACGAACTCCACACCCTCTCCTTATCTTTCTCTCATCGTCCTATACACTTCCCTGATCCCGCATGTCCTCGACCTCCATGTCGTTGGTGTCAGCTGCTTGCCGGTGATGCAGCCCAGATAGGATATGCTGTGCGACGTCGAGGTGCGAAGCCGCAGCTGCGCCATGGCAGCCAATTCCCTCGCTTCTTGTACAGAGTGTACACCACTCGCTGGCCTGCAACGACGGTAAGCTCTCCCATCAAGACTATCCTTCCACCACTCCATCATCCACAACATGTACGATGTCGTCGTCATCGGCGCTGGACTCAGCGGACTTCAAGCTGCTGCTACAGCCCAAGATGCCGGCTTGTCCGTGGTCGTGCTCGAAGCCAGAGACCGAGTTGGTGGCAAAACTTGGAGCGAGCCGGTAGCCTCTCGCCGCGGTATTGCCGATTTTGGCGCGGCATGGATCAACACCAACCTGCAGCCTCGAGTGGCAAAGTATGTCCAGCAGTTCAAGCTGCACACTGTGGTGCAAAGGACAGAGGGGACGGCAGTGATACAGCAGAAGCAGGATGAGCGATCAGAATTCCCCTTCGGCATTGTGCCAAATGCAAGTACCATACTCAGAAGTCCTCGAGTTCGCTCTGCTGAGACATCGAAAAGCTCTCCGATGATGAGAAGGTAGACCTTGGTCGCATTCGCGATCACATCCAAGCGGCGTCATTGCGCAAGGAAAGGCCTTCGACTAAGGAAGACAGCGTGAGCCTCGATCGGTACGTCAACGCTCTTGGGGCTTTGCCGTCTACGCGGCGAATGGTCAATCTTTGGGCGCAGGCCATGCACGGACTCGACTCGACGCAGGAGTCGGCGGCGTGGTTCATTGACTATTGCCGGTGCAACCAGGGGCTGCTTGCCATTAGAGCCGACGATCAGACTGGTGGGCAGCATCAACGACTAGCGGGAGGTCGTATTTCCGTGCCGTTCCACTTGAAGTACACTGACGGTATTGCAGGGACGCAGATGTTGTCTTTGCGCATGGCAGAGCTGATCGGAGCGGACCACGTCCATCTGTCCCACCCGTTAGTCAAGGTTGAATATCAAGGCTCGAGCGTCGCAGTCACAACAGCAAACAAGGCCATCTTCACTGCCAGACGTGCGATCATATCCGTCCCCTCGACGATGCTCAAGGAATTCCAGTTTTCGCCTCCACTTCCGTCCCGCGTCCGCACAGTCGTTGATTCGACCATCCTTGGCGACTAAAACAAAGCTATCATCGTCTACGACAAACCTTGGTGGCGTGACCTGGGTTTCAACGGCTTCTTCATGTCCTTCGTCGGACCCATGATCATCGGGCGTGATACGAGTGTGGACGACAAGGGCTTTTACAGCATAACGGCGTTTGTCAACGGCACAGGCGCTGCGGCCTGGACCGCTCTGTATCCTCACCAGCGTCGGAGAGCTATCCTCGACCAGCTTGCGCATGTCTTTGATCAGAAAGATCCGAGCAGCGAGGTCTACAAGCCGATCGAGATTCTGGACCAGATCTGGAAGCACGAGAAGTACAGCAGAGGTGCATTGGTGCCGATCACTGCTTTGGGACATATGACCGAGTATGCAGATGTTTACGGCAAGCCAGTGGGCAATCTTCACTTTGTCGGTACAGAATATTCGACAGAATGGCGCGGATACATGGAGGGTGCTCTTTGTTCTGGTGAGAAAGGTGGACGAGAAGTTATCGAGGCCTTGCACTCCAAGGCACGAGCTTCGCTATGATGCCATGTACGCTATGATATCATGCAACATGCCTCAATCATACTCCATGTCATAGTAGCGACTTCACTCCCCCCGTGATCACAGATTTGATGTTCAGGTACTCTTCGATGCCATATTTGCTGCCCTCCCGTCCCATTCCAGAGTACTTTACGCCTCCGAAACTGCTCAATGCGTCAGTCAGGCGATGTGAACGAAACATCAGGAGCAACTTACGGTGCTCCAGCGTCTGAGATGACGCCGGTGTTGATCGCAACCATTCCATACTCTAATGCCTCAGAGACACGATGTGCTCTTGCGAGGGCCGATGTCATGAGATAGGAAGCAAGCCCGACATCTGTTGCATTTGCTCTTTTGACAACCTCTTCCTCGGTCTTGAACTTCAGCAGTGCAGCAACAGGGCCGAACGTCTCCTCTTGTGCAACTAGCATGGAGTCTTGCACGTCGCCGAGTATGGTGAGCTCATGGAAGTTGCTTCCAAGATCCGGTAACGTTTGCCCACCAAGAAGGACGGTAGCCGTCTTGCTCACTGCATCTCTGACATGTTCCTCCACCTTGGCCGATCCATTGGTCAATGGTCCGTGTGTCACGGCCGGATCAATGCCGTTGCCGACCTTGAACTTGCGGACTTCTTCGACTAGCGCTCTGGAGAAGCGGTCGTAGATTCCTTCTTGCACATAGATTCTATTGGCGCAAACACAGGTTTGGCCTGTGACTTTAAACTTGCTGACCAGAGCGCTTTGCACCGCATTGTCGAGATCGGCATCATCAAAGACGATGAACGGTGCATTGCCGCCAAGCTCCAAGCTGAGTTTCTTGAGGGTCGAGCTTGACTGCTGCATGAGCAGCTTGCCAACACGAGTTGAGCCAGTGAAAGAGATCTTCTTGACAGTCGGTGATTGACACATTGCCAGACCAATCTCCGGCGTGCTGTGGAGACTCGTGACGACGTTCAGAACGCCAGCAGGAACACCAGCTTTTTCTGCAAGTACAGCCAGGGCATTGGACGAGAAGGGTGTGAGGCCGTCCGACTTGAGCACGACGGTGCAGCCAGCGGCAAGAGCGGCGGCGATCTTGCGGGCGCCCATGGCCATTGGGAAGTTCCACGGAGTGATGAGCCCACAGACGCCGACTGGCTCCTTCAGTATCGTAGTGCGGCTGCTCGGACTGCTGTGCGGGACAACGTCTCCGTAGATCCGTGGCGCCTCTTCGGCAAACCACTCAAAGAAGCCAGCGGAGAAAAGGGCCTCACCTTCAGCGTCGGCCTTTGCTTTGCCGTTCTCCGCCAGGATGATCTTGCCAATGTCCTCCTTGCTGGTCACAATGAGATCGAAGAGCTTTCGTAGTATGCGACCTCGATCTCGACCCGATCTTGATCGCCATGGTGGGAACGCATGTGACGCCGCCTGGATGGCACGCTCTAAATCTTCGACGGACGACTCTGGACAACAGCCCAGCAGCACGCCGGAAGCAGGATTGTAGACGTCGAAGGTCTTCCCTGACTTGGCTGCGATCCATTTGCCGTTGATGTACAGTTGGTCAGCGAACAAGCTGGAGTCCGTCAGAGAGGACTGCAGAGACATTGTGATATCTTGAGCAAGACAAGGATTGAGCGACCAGCGCGAGCTCTGGATTATCGATGCTCAATAGCTACGATCAGCAGCTAGCTCTATAGCTCTATACTGTGTGGTGTAGTGGAAGGTGGTTCCGCGTGCGACTTCCTAAAGCGGCAGCTTTTCCTGCATCGCTGACTGCACGTTTCTCGGGCCACTCTGGACTGACAAAGCCCAAGTCATCAGACTTACCTGGCACCATGATGCGCGTCTACAGCATGCGGTCAGCGGTGCGGGATATCATGGTGCTGTTGCCCTGTGAGTCCTGGCGTAGCTGAGGCCTGTGTCTTGTTACAAAGGGTAACAGGTCGGGCAGAGCCTCGAGAGACCTGACGTGCATCGGCGGGCGAGAGCCGGATCCTCGGCACTTCACGGCCTGGCCTCCACAACAACTAGTTCTACTCCAAGACTCCTTTGATGCATCGAGCTCACGCTCCTCCTGCCAAACGATGCCGGCACGAATGACGCTCGCTGCAGCACTGACAGCCTTGTTCATCTGCTTGAAACAGTCATGGGATCACATGTAGTGTCTTGGTAGCCTGTTCGCCCATCTCCTTCTCCATCTTGCATGCAAGCCCCCTCCGATCCAGGATCCGGGGTCGACGGCAGATCGGTAAGCACATTTCGGAAGCCATTCCCGCACGTATTCCAGATCTCAAACTTCGACCCGCCAGGCACAAGCCTGCTGCTGTACCAGATATCCTCCGCTTTCATGACACAGTCGCTGCAAGAGTGATCCTTTTCCAGTGTCAATGGATAGATTAAGTGGTACACTCACACCAGGACGACCTCGGCGGGCAGGATGAGTTCAGAGGCATATAAACCATCTTGTGTCCACAAGTTGCCCCCTACCATCATTCCTCATCTTCTTCCTGCTGCAGCAGACACTTCTTGCCTTTCCCCTCTGCCGCCATGCGTTGCACAATCCTCTCCTGCCTTGTTGCAGCGGGTCTCGCGACTGCTGCTCCTGCTGCACTTGAGCGACGCGCTACATGCAACGCTGGCGTCTACGTGATCGTCGCTCGTGGTACCTTTGAGCCTCAGGGGCTCAGCCTGCAGAACCCTGTAGTCGATGCCATCGTCGCCAAGATTCCGGGATCAAAGTCCAACCAGGTCACCTACCCTGCCAGCCCTATCAACATTGCTGGGTCCCTCCAGTCTGGCGTGGCAGATGCCCAGTCGCAGATCAACGCGTATGCTCGCGACTGCCCCAACAGCAAGATGGTCCTTGTCGGCTACTCCCAGGGCGCTCAGGTCATTGGCGATGCCATTTCTGGAGGAGGAACGGGGAAGCCAGACGGTGGTGTGAGCAACCCCAGCACACCCATCTCGCAGGCAGTCGGAAAGAATGGTAAGATCATTCTCAGTCCAAGCTGAGCCTCAACTTACTCCGTCAGTCGTTGCCGTCGTGCTCTTTGGCGACCCAAACCGGGTCAAGGGTCAAGGCACTGACGATGCAACTCCCTCGTGCACAGTCAGCGCCGTAAGTTTCTCTGTTCACCGCATTGTATGCCTTGCTGATCGGCGTAGAAAACACCCCGCCCGGCTACTAACCAAGCTGCAATGGGCTTCTACGCCAACAGCTTGACCGAATACTGTGTCGCTGGAGACCCAGTCTGCTGCTCGACTGGCAACAACATTTTCGACCATCTCAGCTACTTTGGCCCTGAGAATCAAAACAAGATCGCGACATATGTGGCTGGGAAGTTTGCAGCAGCTTAAAGAACGAGCTCGGTCATGAGACGGAATGGTGTCGAGGGTAGAGACAAGCTATTGACAGTGGTTGCGAAGAAGGCTCGACGGAGCTGCTGATGTTGTCCTTACCAGGTCCTTGTAAATGGTGCATATTGCCAACGATCAAGACATCCCGTATGCCCACAAACATGAGAACATACCCTCGTTAGCCTCACGGACGTTCTGGCTCCGCGTGACAATGTCTCCGGCGCATACAAGGTGGCGGTGAGGCTCATCAGCAGCAATAGAGACTCGGGCCGGGACTTGCATCGTGTCAGATTGAGTGACCTGCCTCACGCAGCGAGCGCCGCCAGCTGGGACTGCTTGGCCAGGTGACTGGATTGGACACATGTCTACTTTGAAGAGACCAAGAATAACCCTGATTGCTGTGACATGTTTGTTGTCGTGGTGAATCCGCACAGGTGGTCGACGCAACTGTGCCGCAACCGGAGTCGAGCCCCGCCGGCATTTCGTGGCCCAGTCGTTTCGAACCCTTCAGCTACTGCACCATGCCGCACAGAACAGACATGCTGGTTTGTCGCCTCGCAGTACGCTCGACGTGTCGACTTGTCGACGCATCGCGAGGCTCGTCCCATGACGGTGGATCAGAACGCGATGGCGAATGGGATGCAACAGGTGCGTGCAAGTCAGTGCAATGTATGCGGTATCAGATTCAGCCATTGTCGCGCCACCCTCAGCCCTTTCATGGCCCAGACACGAATAGCAGTGCCGTCAAGACAGAATCGATGAGGAACGTCTCCCATGGCTCAGCTATAAAGGTATCAATTCCTCGCGCAGTAAGTCTACATCCCAGACCAGATTCTTTTTCACACCATCATTCGACCACTTCTTTCGAACTCCATCCCGCTACCATGAAGATTTCCACCACCGCCGCCGTCATGACATGCGCTATCGCTGTCGCTGCCCAAGGCTACTCTGATGTCGCCCCCAAGTCTGCTGGTCAGCTTGGTACTCGCGATGCCGAGCCTTTCTTCGAGCTCCGGAAGGAGATAACGTCCGATGCGGCGAGGCATGTGGAATCTGCGCAGCAGAAGCAACTCAAGCGCGAGGCTGCACCCTGGCTTTTTGAGGAAGACAAGAAGCGTGAGCGCGCCAAGGGGAAAGCCGACGCCGAGCGTGACGCAGCTAGACCCAACTTCCCTAGCCGACCTCCTTCGGATCCAAAGGAACGAGAGGAAATCCTCCAGAAGATTGCTAAGAGATTGATGATGCTCAAGCTGATGAACCAGCCCAAGCACATAAGCGTCCACCACAAGGAGATCTGGCCGGAAGGAGACAGAAAGGAGAGGGATCGGCTCAAGGTGCTGGGGAAGATATATCTTGCTGCGGAGAAGCACGAAAAGGACAACAAGCCGAAGGATCAGCCAAAGGATCAGCCGAAGGACCAGCCAAAGGACAAGAAGAAGGACCAGCCAACGGACAAGAAGAAGGCTCATCATCCATGGCCCAAATCCAAGCCCAGATCCAAGAAGTTCGGCTCCAGGAAGCGCAGCGCCGAGAAAGGTCTGAGGAGGTGAGGCACTTGCTAGCCGTCAATGGCAGATAAGCGCTGGAAGTCGGGACATTGCGGGGAGGCAGCACTGTGTCTTGGATACAGCATATCGCACGGAGTACTGGCGTTGGCCATGTTTGGAGATGCATGGTTCTTCACAGCGTTGGGGATCAAACGACTTGTTTCATGAGATGTACGAAATGCATCAGCGTCCCATCTATAACTTTGGTTTCCTCCCTGTCTTGATGTCATCCGGCAGCTGAGCAAGCAGCATGTCCGGATACCCCATATCGCCGGCTCCGAGCACGCCGGCCGGTAATCTCCACGCTGCACCATCCACGACCAGTACATGGCCGTTGACATAGTTGCCAGCCTCGCTGAAGAGGTAGATGGTGGCGTCGGAGATCTCCTTGACAAGGCCTAGACGGCCGAGCGGGACTACCTTGGCGGGCGACCCTGCCTCCCGGGCCGACTTTGACGACAGCCGCTCCATGCCTTCGGTGCCCTCGATGCCACCGGGCGAGATGACGTTCGACGTGATGCCGCTGGGGCCGAATTCCAGCGCGACGGAGGCGGCGAGAGCGTCAACACCAGCCTTGGCGGCAGAGACGTGGGCCTGGAAGGGCATGCCGGTAAAGTGGAAGGTGGCGGAGATGAAGATGATGCGGCCGCCAGTGGTCGGGCCGGGATTCTTGTTGTTTGCGGCGGACCTCAGCAGATGCGGCATGGTCGCCTTGATCGTGTTGTACGAGCCGAGGAGATCAATCTCGACGACTGTCTTGAACGCATTGGACGAAAGACCAGCGATGGGGGCCAGGAAGTTGCCGGCCGCGCCAGCACTGAGCAGGAGTCAGTGAGTATCATCGTGCAGTGAGAGTAGAACATGCATGGTAAAGTCGATGCCGCCCAGCTTCTCCACACACGTCTGCACGGCGGCGGACAGACTGTCGATGCTCCTCACGTCCACCTTGCCGAGTCCAATGACCTTTGCGCCCTTGCGGACACTGGCGATTTCAGTAGCCATGGCCTCTGTCTTTTCGACATTGCGCCCGACGATGCAAGCGTTTGCTCCGAGGAAGACTAGCGCCTTGACTTGGGCGGAACAGATGGTGCCTCCGCCGCCTGTGCAAAAGACCACGCGATCATCTGGGAGGCGCCATTGTCAGTACAGGAGTAGCCATCAGGAGGGTGGAGTAGCCGCACTGAATAGTCCCTTTTGCCACACGTTGGACACGAATGTCGCCGGGTCAGTCGTCGCCATGGCAGTTACCAAAGCGTTCTCGCGTTGGTGTCAAATGAGACTTGTCGCTTTTGGAGGACAGTAGACGATACCTTGTTGATGTTTGGTGCTCGACCATTGCGGAGTCCGTCACTCGTTGATGACCTCGGCTGAAGATGAGGCGGACTTTGCACTCCCCCCCTCCAGAAGCCAGCCTGAGTGCCTGATCACTCATCCTTGCCACCACCTTACAGTATTGTTCTCCCTCCTCCTTCTGCATGGCCGCTCTTCTCTCACCGCACCTATGCTGCGCTACTGCTCACATATCCGGCAGGCATCCGTGTCCTGCATACCAGCACCCGAGCCTGATGGTCCCCCGTACTACCGGCCCGGGATCTGCAGACGATCCGTCAGCTGCGTCATGCTCCTCCGCCGGCGCCTATACTGTACAATTGTGACCCTATTACAAGCGCGCATGATCTACTCCGACCTACAAAAATAGCTCCCTGCTCCATACTACCCCAGATGTAGATCCTGCTACGCTGCTTGGGAGAACAACTTCGTATCGACTGCGCCTGACAGTGGCGATCTCAAACGGCAAGAGCAACCCGGGCTTGTATGACGAAGTCGAGTAATCAAGTAAAAGTGTGTACACTGTCAGACTCGTACCTCGTTGCCATAAAGGTAGACTTCTTGTCCTCTGTACATCTTGTCATTCTATCACAGCACCTGAGCACCTGACATACATTCCCCCTTCAACACTACCCATACCACTCACAAGCACCATGCAGCTCATCAACATCGCCTCCACCGCCCTCTTGGCCGGACTCGCGCTTGCCGCTCCAGCCCAGAAGCGACAGGATACCTGGGAAGGACCATACACCATCACCGCACATCTGCCCGGCCACCCCATCGACGGCAGGGAGATTCAAGCCTCCGGCCTGTCCCTCTACCTTGGTGGCGATGGCCCGGCAGCGTACTGCCCGACACAAGTCGGCTCTAATTGTCCCAACGCAACTGACACAGTCTTTGCCGGAGGTTCGATGGTGAGAGAGAAGTGCCCACAGGATCGAAGCACAATTGTTCGCTGACGATGCCATGATAGTACGTCATGGTCCCCGGTGGCCAGCAAGCCTACACCCAGATCGGCGGCATTCCAGCCATCACCCAGGCGCACTCGACCTTTCAGCCAAACTACCTGACCTACTTCGGCGGCCCGAGCGCCGATGGAGTCTTCAAGGGGCCTGGTGGCGTTGGTCTGGCGGCGTGCCCTTCTTCGACGGAGGGTTACTACCAGGTATATTTCGAGGTCGAGGGCTTCAACCGCACCGACTGTGCCTGCTTCGGCGCCACGGCCCAGCACTGGGATGGCAGCTTTGGTGCTTGGCAGTACACCTAAAGATGACAACATGCACTGCGACATGGGACGGGGGAGGATGACGACAGGCGGCATGTCGACGCTGGCAATGAGGACGGCTGATGACCCTGTAACATATATACTGCATCACCGATCACGAGCTTTCTCCTCAAATCCAAACATACAGAATGCTAGATCCGTGATTCTTATCCTGAAGCTATGCACAATATTGTCAACGCCCGCTACGCAGATGGGGTATCTTTGATCCAAATAGCAACACATTTTCGTTTCCGTCGCATCACGACCGATAGCTCGTCGCCCGCCTGTCGGCAACAGGCAACAGGGTCCCACCATCCCTCTCCCTCGACGCTCCCCACGCCCTTCTGCCCATCGTCACGGCCGTGCTCGCGCCCGAGACAACGCTCTGCACCTCAATCTGGCTCTTGACGTCCTCGAGCGTCAGCTGATCCTGCGCCCGCGCCTTCTTCGTCCTTGCTCTCCGCCTGAAGAAGCGCCACGTATCCCCGATCATGTCCAGCGACAGCGCAATGGCCACGAGCGGGATCGCCACGCCGATGCCGATGCCAAACGTGTACTTGCTCGCCCAGCTCAGCGGCATGGACCAGTTGCTGTCCGCGTTGCGCGGGAACTCCTCAATGTTGAGCGTCAGGAAGCCCGTCATGAACGTCAGCGGCAGGAATATGATGGTCACGATCGTAAAGACCATGATCGTCTGCGACTGCCGGGCCGTCTGCGCCGCTTGGTCGCGCGCGAACCGGGCTTCGAACGCGTTGGCGTGCTTCTGCTTGAGGTCCAGCAGGTTGGTGATGGAGTCGTGGATGCGCTCCGCTTGCCGGTCCATGCGCTCCAGGTCCTTCAGGTGCGTGTCGATCGTCTTGACCTGGTCTCTGATGCGCTTCTTGACCTCTTGCTGACTGCGCTGCTCCGTCATGTAGATGTCGCAGATGGCAGATTGGAAGTCCGGCAGTAGCTGTTTCTGATCTTCGAGCACCTTCGAGATCATGTTGATTTCATCCCGTATGTCTTTGGCCTCGGCCAGCAAATCCGTCTCCCGACCAATGTCCAGCAGCTTGTCCACGAAGAGAGGCTCCAGGTGGTCCTCCTCGCTGTAGTGAAACTTTGTTCGTTGTCGCTTATGTTTCAACTCATGCTCGGAATGTCTTTCGGCTGATTCGAGCTCTTTACTGAACCTGGTCGGCCGCCGATTCATCTTCAGCCAATCCGATGCGAGCCGAGATGCTTTGTTGAACTCATTGAACAAGGCTGTCTCTTTGTCGGTGGCGGTGCCGATACTTGCTTCGAACATGTCCAAGAATTGGTAGTCACCTTCACCAGATCTGTGGCGGTCGAAAAGCCCAGAGCATCGAGCCGTGATGGTGAGCGCAAGATCATACACAGACTTGACCGTCTCCCTTGTCTTGGAATTAATGTCCTCAATAATGGCGTCCAGTACATTTAGCGGGTCGTTCCTCGGCTGCTTCCAGCGCTGCGGAAAGCTGGTAACAATCAGATCCTTTCCGAGCACCCACATCCACAATTGATCGACCATGAAGATCTTCGGATCACTGCTGTGCAACGAGTCCTCGTTCAGAGCTTGCCATCTGAACACCACTTGATCTTCGTCTCTCGATTGAGTATCAATGTTGTGGTAAAAGAATTGGTCCAGAGTGCGTCTAACGTGCAGTGATGTCTGAGAACCCCCAAGGTGAGCCCGGATGAGCAGCTCGTCATACGAGAAGTCGCTGTTCCTCTTCTCCTGCATCGATCTTGAGTAGAGCTCTCGCGTCTTCGCTGCATCGATGGTGTCCTGCATCTGCTTTCGTGCTGAAGATGTCTCATAGTGCAGGAACGGCGAGAACAGAAAGATGTTGCTTGACGGCTCGATGTCATTATGTTTCAAATCTGTCGTAGCCTTGATCTTGGGCGAGAATGACTGGCTGTCAAAAGAACCAAATCGCCTCCACATGTGCTCGGATGCTGCTGTGGTAGGTGTATTGTCTTTGCTTTGGTTCTTCTTCCCGATGACTGGTCTAGTGCTCGCACGTCTTGGCTTCTTGCTCTTATTGTCGCGAGGCTCAGGAGATTTGGTTGGCTGCTCAATCACGGTCGAGCTCGAAGCAGAGAGTGGAAATGGACTGTCAGTGGAGCCAGATGTGGGTTCTCTTTTGAGCTCAGTCGGGGACTCGACTAAAGTATTCCGATTCTCTCGATTCTCCCTTCGATCTGCCTCGTCCAATCTCGCTCGTGGCATGGTCTGGCAAATGGGTCTCATGAAGTGTGAATGCACTCTTACACCGTGGTGCTGATTGGTGAAAGAGCGCTCAATGGCTTTGAAGCCTTCTACATCATGGTGTCCCTCCTCGACAAAGCATTTGCTCATGAGAGCTTCGATCCAAGAGATGTTGTTGGCGGGTAGATGAATCCAGCGAAAAGTGGTAGCCTTGGAGTTCTTTGGCAAAGCTTCAAACGCCGCTGCCCGAGGATTGTCGGCCTTCTTACCGTAGAGAAGTTCATACACAGACATGCGCATGACTTTGTTCTCGTGCTTGAAGTTGCCAAAGTCGGTCACAGTGGCCATGAAACCTTGACAAGCGCCGATGGCTTCGTGAGATAAACTTTCAACATTGTTGCAAGGCGCCAAAAGCGTAACACACTCGCGGTGTTTGCGTTGGGCAGCACGAAGAAATGCGGTAAAGCCAAAGGTATCTCGAGCAGTGCGCTTAATATTTGGTTGAGCCAGTAATGTTTTCACAACGTCGACGTGGCCCTCTTCGGCTGCGACATGTAGCGGCGTTACTCCGTTCAGGAGTCTAGCATTTGCATCCGCTCTGGCAGCCAGTAGTATCTTGACAATCTTGTCCGAGCCTTTCTGACATGCGTTGTGCAAAGGGGTCCAGCATCCATCGCTTCGTGCGTTGACATCGGCATTGAAGGAAAGGAGCAGCTCAACAATGTCGTCTCTGCAATGACTCGCCGCCATATGCAGGGATGTCTTTTGCCGGCCACAAGCAGCATTGACATTAGGTCGACCGAAGCGAGGCCTCCCCAAGAACTTTTCTGCGAGATCTCGCTTACCCGTAGTCGCACACCAATGCAATGGCGTCCTGTGCAGCTCGTCCTGCGCATCTGGTCCATCGAGGCTGATATCCTGCTTGAGCAGAAGATCGACCACTTCATTTCCCCAGTCGCATCGTTTGTCCGCCGCCAGATTATGAAGCACATTCCTCCCTCTTGCGTCTTTGGCGTTGACATCTGCGCCAGCATTGATCAACAACGAGCAGATGTGCCAGTGGTTCTTCCACGCTGCCGTCATCAACACCGTCCGACCCTTCTTATCCCTCTCATTCCTATCGACGGGATGCTGCTTGTTCTCAAGCAGCGCCTTCACCACTCTGACCAAACCTCTCTCCACCGCGCGGGCAAGAGGTCCAGCTCGTTTTCCAACCGGGTTCGGGTCAGCGCCAGCTTCGAGGAGATGAAAGACGGCATTGAGCTTGTCCTTCTCCGCACTTCGCATCAACGCAAGTCGTAAGAGATGATCGTATGGATGTCCGGACTGCTTCGCCACAGCAAGAATCTCTCTGAGCTGCTCGACATTATCGTCCTCGGCGGCCCGGAGCAATCTGGGCTCGAAGCGGTGTTCGCCAGTCTCGCTGTTGCCATCACTAGCTCGTGAATGCCTACGAGGACTTTCCCGTGGCATGATGTGGTTTATTACCGCTCAGATTGATGTGTCCGGCGATGCATGGCCGACGGCGGGGTCAGCTGCTGTTGGCCACAATCGAGAGGCCGTATAGACATCAGTATCAGAGAGCCGTGCATGCTGCAGGCTCGTGTAGCCTTTTACAGTCGTGCAATTCTGACCACGGCTATAACCTTGCCAGCTGGCCAGGCTAGAGCTAGGCTGCTTGTCATTATTGTGGAAGTTCAAAGCGGGCTGGCTGCACACTAGACCGCTCTGGGGAAGATTTAGCCGAGGCTAGTCTATGGAGGACAGCGCTTTATCGTCTTCGTCTTCCCTATCATGAATGTTAGATAGTATACTCAGTGAATGCCTCGTGGAAGAGGTCATCTGTCACACGGGCAACTTGCACAGAGTTCCATACTTGTCCTTCCAAGTATCCTTCTGGAGAAGCTCTTAGTCCATACAGAGTCGGTGCACAAAGCTGTCGACATCACTACAGGCTTCGGGATATCGGTTCCAGTACGAGCTACCACCGACATCACTTGCAGGATCAATTCCTCTGACCCTCAGGCATTGCTTCTTGACAAATTACAGATCTGCAAGCCCTCCATATCCAGTATCAACGATGACTGCATAACACTGACCTGTTGCGGATGCTATGATGGTAGAAACACAGATGAAACATTATCAGTCGAGCATGAGACTCATGAGAGAGTTGTACCAGTGCAACTCGTCCGGGTGCCATCCAAGTGCCACAAGAAGTGCCATGGATGGTCATGGCAAGTCTGGCCGACTGAATCACATGAGGCCGTGGTTATCTGAAGGTCAGTGGATGCAGATCTCTCTTTTCGAAGTCCACGTTATGCAGAAGGCATGTTCGCTTCGCTATCAGAAGTGAATGCGACGTTGCAGAGCTTGGATATATCGCCGCCGTAGCAGTCTTGGTCTTGTCATGTAGCGTTGTGAGTGCCGATTTCGGGACTTTGCTTCTCTCCTTCCTTCTCGTCGAGGTCAACTTCCTCAGCCACGAGAAAGACCAGTCAAGAGACCAAGCAAAGTACCAGGTGGCCATACCCAAGGTCAGTGGCACAGTCACTACCGGGTACAACCAGATGCGCCGATCGATCATAAGATAAACCTCTGCCTCGTCGCCGACATGAAAGAAAACCATACTGAAGAAGGTCGCCACAAAGGTAGCAGGCAGGAAGATCATGGTCAGTACGGCAATGCCTCGCATCATCTCGCTGTCACGCTGGGTAGAGGCTGCGATGTTCAGGTTGATCTGGGTGTCTCTCTGCGCCATCAGTGTTCGGGTGATTTCAATCTGGGATTGGAGTCGAGCCTGCAGCTCTTTAATTTGATAGTGCTGATGGCTGCCAGCGGAGATATTGAACCGGCAAGCCTCGCGGAGGTTCTGTAACTGTGCACCGGTGATGGCTGTTGTTTGTGGATCACGACAGAGCGTAGCGTGGTCGTCAATATGCTGTAGTAAGGCTTCGCTGCTTGTTCGCACCGCTGCCGATCCGTAGGCGACATTGCGGCAAAAGTCTGCAGCCACCTGCAAGCCCCTGTCGAATTTGAGCTCATGCTCGGCGAGGGTGTTCTTCCAGCTGTATTGAAGACTGGCAATGCCAGTGAGGGACTCTAGCCGCTGTGTATTGTGGTCGGTCTGCCAACGGACATCTTCAACGTTGTTGAACAGAACGGTATGAACTGCTTGTACGATGTGGAAGAAATGAGCGTCTGGCCTCGCCTGTAGCAGTCGTTGTATGCGATCAATTCCAAGGCAAGGAGCTGTACCGAGGATGAAGACAACCTGTTGCTTCGTGATAAGATCATGGCGAGCATATACAGCGCACTCATCATTGCCCCAGTTGCCTATCTTATATGCTACATGGAAAGCAGAGATCTGACCAGTGGGTTCCGCTGAAGTGTGGGTGAGGCTGCCACCATTGTTGTTGTGCAGAAGTGGCAGGAAGCTGGGCAGAACCTCATACTCGGCCAAGAGCCTGTACCATGTCTTCTCGTCGAGAGCTATCGAGGTAGCAGTAAATCGCTCCAGATAGAAGCGCATGTGGCGGATATGTATCACAGTCAGTCGTGAGCCCTTGACCGAGTCGGAGAACAAGCCATGATCGTGGTCGTCATCGGACTTGGTAAGGTATGTCTCCGCCTGACCATCATGGATTGTAGTGTAAGCAACATGCCAGTCTTTATAATTCGTGTCAGCATCTAGCAGGCGGACGACCTGTTTGGCATCCATGGTCAATGGGTCAAAGTATCTTGATCCTGCTGGCCAGCTCGTGCTGCTCAAGACATTGCGAGTTGTGGCCATGCTGACGAGTGATGGCAGGTAAGCCACTTACTCACAGAAGTTTCACGGCCTTGTCAGGTAGTTCTAGTCTGACTGTCGGTAGGGATGGTGTGTTGTTGTGCATGAGCATGATCAAAAGAAGGTCGAGCTTCAAAGCTTGAAACAGGACGTGATCTTACTGTAATGCGCTAGTTCTACCTTGCGATCGACGTTACCATCACGATGTAACGAGATCAGTTTTGCCTTGAAGACGACAAGAGTATACTCTGGTTGCTAGCAGCTTTTACTGTATGTACACGATCCGTGTCTTCTATAGCCTTGCTTTGCCAGCCTCAAGGCTTCTCCAGTCAGCCTCACCAAACTCTTCGTACCCAGTGGCATTTGCGTTTTTCAGCCAGAGCAACTTGTCTGCCCGGCCAGCTGTGCCATTTCGGACCTTGTCAATGTCTACGCCCTCGTTACGGAAAGGCACCTTATTCTGCTTGTTGTTATGGCCAAGTTCACGCTCATGGATGACTCTGAGAAAGACTGGCACTGCATATCGTGGAAGATGCTGTCGAGCATGGGTCAGGAAGCCGGAGTAATCGAAAGAGGCGCGATCAGCATCATTGATGAAGAGAGCGACGCATCCAGCTCGCCCGTCGTGTGCTACGAGCGGTCAGCAAAGAGGCCCCCGGACACAACATGATACGCTTACCTGGTAGAGCAACACCATAGACATTGGCCTCGGCAACGCCTTCAAATCGACCAAGCACTTCTGCGACTTCAGCAGTGCTGACATTCTCGCCTTTCCATCGGAATGTGTCTCCAAGTCTGTCCATGAAGAACCAGCGCCCATCTGGAGTACGTCGCAGAGCATCACCCGTACGGTAGTGCAGATCACCCTTCTCGAACAGATCCCTGACATACTTCTTGTCCGTTGCTTGCTTATTGTTCCAGTAGCCTGGAAAAGTCTCCTTACTAGCAGCTACCGCAATGACAATCTCGCCGCCCTCCTCGTACGACACCCGCTTTGCAAAGCCAGTCTGAGGGTCCCGCCAGATGTCACCCTTTTCATGATCCAGGGCGACCGGAATATAGACCTTGTGCGTCATGGATCTTAGAATGAGGCCATGATGACCCACAGCAGTAGCAGTGTAGGGCCCGGAATTGCTGTTGGAGAGGCCAAACATGCCCTCAGTATTGTTGAAGAACTCATTTATGGTGGGTACACCGAAGCGTTGTCGGAACCTTTCCCATACATCTGGACGCATGCCGTTGCCCCAGACACTCCTGATCTTGTGGTCTTTGTCTCTTGGGCTTGGAGGTGCGTTGACAAGGTAGCGCACCGTCTCGCCGACATAGACAAAACTGGTGGCGCCAGAGTCTCGGACATCGTCCAGAATCGAGTGGCGGAGAACTTGCGGCCAATGCATAGAGTCATGCCAGTTATCATGCAGCCAACCATGACGGTCGTGCCTGTACCGTGATACATCGGCATGCAATCATACCTGCCACGTTTTCAGTAAGTGATAGAAGGACTGGAGACATTCTGCCATTGTACCATAGATCGCCAGCAGGACCAAGTTTCAGCTTGTTTGCTTTCTGGCGGTATTTGCCAACGTTCCAGGCCCTCATCATCGGAAAGGGACATGCTTTGGGCAATCCTGTGGTGCCACTCGTATAGATGAGACACATGGGAAAGTCTGGAGTCACTTTCTCTCTATAGCTGTCTGCTGGTCGCGCCGGATGGCCGGCCTGCAGCATTCTTTTCGTCTGGCTATCGAGCACGACTATGGTGATGCCCAGCTCGTTCTCGATGCGATCCCGCGACTCTTCGATGCGGCGACGGCAGTCCGAGTCCTCGTCGACGAGAAGGATTCGACTTCCCGAGAGCTTTAGACAATGGATCAGGGCATCACCGGCCAGGTTGTAGTTGATCAAAGCTGGAGCGGATCCAATGCCCCACGAACCCAGGTAGGAGAAGACAAACTCAGCCGAGTTCATCAAGTAAAAGGCAACAAGCTCGCCCTGCTGGACACGATGCGAGTCGAAGAACTGGGCATAGCGGCAGGCATTGTCGTATGTCTGCTGCCAGGTGTAGCAGCCGTCACGAGACCATATAGCCTGCTCGTCGACTGGCATGCGCCGCACGACATCCTCGAAGAAATACCACAGGCAGATGCGGCCCTTTGCTGCGGCTTGTTCAAACTCTTTCACCCCCTGGCGGGCGCCCCATAGCATACTAATGTCCTTTGAGAAATGATAGCGAGCGTCCAGGTAGGCAGCAGCCCCTGCAGCCCCAGCGGCTAGTGCGGTAGTGCCTGAGGCTGTCAGCTACGGGATGCCGGGGATGCAGAAGGAGCTAAGGTTACATGCCTAGTACCATTGTGACGGGAGCATGAGAGGAGAGCGAGAGCTACCAGGAGGCGAATACCTAGCCCGACCTTACCTCTAGATGGGACCACAATAATGGCTAAGGAGTGCTGCACATCTTGGGTTGCTCGGTCCTTTGCCCCGGGTAATGAATGCTCGAGGGTGATCCGAGGGAGCAGTCTGGTGAGGGGCAAGAGGAGGGGCAACGCTATACCCAGATGGAACATGACTTGGCACGTTGGTCCCTTGCGGCGTTCGGGCTCAGTGGCACGGACGAGTGAATTCCTGTTCCTGGCGTCGAATGGTCGAGAACAACAAGCATAGGCGTGAGGCTCCTCTTTCTGCCGCCTCGATCTGCATCTCCTTCCAGTTGCCCCACTCACCAACCACATCGACTCTCTCTGATACATCTCTGGCTGTGCTGCTCGAGCAAGCGCCCAGCCTGTCGTCTGCTGCAGCCCTGCCACGAACCCCTCCCAGCCTCTCCGCGCCCGCGGCCGTTGCCATCCGCCATCCGCCATCCGCCACCCGCCCTCTGCTCTGTCCGACTCGTTTCAGCCCATGGCTGTAAGCTACACGCTCCGCAAATGTCTGCGCGGCCATGAAGCATAGCGCTCGCGCCCCGTGAACCACACAAGTCCGTGAACCACACAAGTCCGTGAACCACACAAGTCCGGCGACAAACCTACCGCAATAATGGCCTACGACAACCACGGCCCATACCAGGCGCCTTCTCGAGGAGAATACTATAACCAACCCCGCCAGCACGGCCCAGCCATGCCCCACAGACCCCGCGGTCAAGGCCGGTATGACCAAGGCTACGATCAGAGTTACAACCAAGGCCATGACCAGGGCTACGAACAGCACTACGATCAGTACTACGACCAGGCGTACGACCAGCGGCATGACCAAAACTACAATCAGGGCTACGCGCGTCAAGAGAGAGGGCATGGGCAACAGCGACCTGGCTACGGTCCCCCTGATCAATCCTACAATGCCAGCTACGGTCGACCACGCCAGCCTGACCAAAGGCCTCCCCCCTCGAGAGGCGGTCCTCTGCCGAGAGGTGGTCCACGACAACACGACCCATACCAGAACGGTCAGGACCATGGGCTTCAGCAGCCGCCGCGGATACCCTATGGTAATCCCAGATTCGCCAACTCGGTCCCGCAAAACTTTGATCGCCCGGCCCCGAGCCCCATGTACAGCACCCACTCGCTCGACCTACCACGCTCGAGCGACCAGATTCGCCAGAAGTCGCGCCCACCACCATTGGACCGCAGCGGCTCCTACGAGTCTGCCCAGAGGAATGCCCGCAGACCTCTCATAGAGCCAGTCTCACCTGCTGGGCCGCCACAAGACAATGCTTTCCCAGTCTTTCCTAACATGAAAAAGAAACAGCCGGCAAAGGACCTTCATGCAGATAGATCCGTGCAGGAGCGTCCTTCTG
>CAWLAL010000279.1:0-12586 GCA_963854785.1 Vaccinium vitis-idaea | reverse complement strand
GGCCGGCTAAACAACTTCTAGGGGGAAGATGAAGCCCCGGTTCAAGTAACTTTGTTTATGTATAGGATTTAGGTTTATTCATTCGAATCGATTGTTTAACTTAGAACATGTTTTCATTATGATCAGATGGAATCGTTTTAATTCTTTCTATTGGTTGAGTATTTGTGTGTGCACTCTCAAATACCTAGTTAAACAATGATTTTCTACGTTTGTGCTTGGGTAACTGAGATGGATTATGCTCGTAAGACGGATCGTGCCACTGGACAGTCCGTGAAAGAGACGGGTTGTGCCAGCGAGACGGTCCGTGCTATGGGATAGTCCATGCCTGTTAACAACATAATTATCTTCTTGACAAATTGTGATTCGAATAATAAACCTAGCCTACACATAACTTAGTTCCGTGACCGGGGTGGATTCAAAACCCTAGATCTTTCTCTCACTAGTTTTTCACCAATTTAATTACTTGTTCTCTTAATTTATTCAGTTTCCAAAAACCAATCACTCAAATCTCTTTTCCTGAATTAAATTAGAAATTAGTCAAAGTTAACGTAACTTAGCCAAATTGTCTCCGCGGATCGACACTCGGACTTAGCCACTATTCTTCTGAGTAAGGGTTAATTCCTTGTTTTTATAAATATATTTTTGATACGGTACGACACGGTCAAATTTTGGCGGCGTTGCCGGGGACAATTTGCACGGTTGCTTAGTTTCGATTAATTTTTATTTTAATTCTTAGTTTAGGATTTTCTATTTTTATTTTTATTTTTATTTTTCTTTTGGTTCCTAGTTTAGGACTTTTTACTTTTGTTTGTTAGTGTGATTTTCAGAGTACAGTTTACAAGGAGTGTGCGAAGGGTGACAAATCAATAACAATATTCAAAGGAGGGCACCATCACTGTGAGTATCGAATACTTTGCATTATGTTTGATTTGTTATGAAAAATATGGACTACACATATGCTCCCCAATATCCCGAATATGTCCAAGAGCAATTTAGTCATGCTCAATGGTTTCCTGAACCGAGTTATGGTTGTTACTCTAACACTTATAATTCGGGAAGGGAAAACTATTCCAATTTTTCATGGACACAACACCCTTCGGACCCATATTATGCCCCATCCCCAAGGCCTAACTTTTCTAATATTTCGGATCCATGGGCCTACTACCCTACTTCACCACAACAGCTATATCAACAACCGTCTCCTCCTCCTCCTCCATCTCAAGTATTTTCTATTGAATTTAAGGAGAGATTTTTGCAAGTTCTAGAAGAGTTTGAGGCTGCTAGCGAACACGTTCACTCTCACACACAAATTCTTTCGTGGATAGAAACCCAATTAGAGCAAGTAGCCAATGAAATTGATTTGAGTGAAGATGACACGTTGCCTAGTCATCCTGTTGCTGATCTAATGGGTCAATATGAAATGGAGGGTTCAGAAGTGAGTGGTAGCCACGATGAGCAAGCAAAGGAAGTAATGACCCAAGAGAATGGGTGGATGGTGGACATTGAATCTGATGGGAGAATAAGGGATTTAGAAGAGCTAAGCATCGACCCCAAGGGTTGTGGTATTGAAGAGGTAGACACGGAGTCCGAGGATGATCATGGTGATATGCATGAATTGATGGTTGACCCCCCTGTAGGCTAGGTTTATTATTCGAATCACAATTTGTCAAGAAGATAATTATGTTGTTAACAGGCATGGACTATCCCATAGCACGGACCGTCTCGCTGGCACAACCCGTCTCTTTCACGGACTGTCCAGTGGCACAATCCGTCTTACGAGCATAATCCATCTCAGTTACCCAAGCACAAACGTAGAAAATCATTGTTTAACTAGGTATTTGAGAGTGCACACACAAATACTCAACCAATAGAAAGAATTAAAACGATTCCATCTGATCATAATGAAAACATGTTCTAAGTTAAACAATCGATTCGAATGAATAAACCTAAATCCTATACATAAACAAAGTTACTTGAACCGAGGCTTCATCTTCCCCTAGAAGTTGTTTAGCCGGCCATGGAGATAGAGACGAATGCTTGATTTGATGAAGAACTTGAAGAACCCATGGAACGACTCGTGTTTCTCTCTCTAAACTTTCCTTAAAATATTCTAGAACCCCCAAAACGTACAGAGCAATGGCCTATTTATAATAAAACCCCACAAAACGTGGTCAACGCCCTAATTTGAGTTTGACTCGGGTAAAACCGCCCGGGCGGCTTTGATTTCCGCCCGGGAGAAAAATTCAGATTGTCGCCCAAAACTTCGCGGACTCGCCCCGGCTTCATCCGAACTCGAAATGATGCGTTTCTTGGACCGTTGCGAAGCTCTATACGTCTACTTTGTGTTCCATGCATCGTATCGACTCCAATTAGCACTTTTAATTGTTCGGCACTCTCCAAAGCCTACAAACACAATTCAACCATTATGATTCATCAAGTAACTTTATGAATAGAATATTAAAGTGTTAATTAGAGGGCTAAATGGGTGCTTTTCGGCACCTATCACACCCCCCAACTTACACTTTGCTAGTCCCTAGCAAAAGAAAGAACATTGCAACTAAACTAAGTAAAAGGGAAAAATATAGTTCTTTTAAACCCCCGGGCGGCCCCGGTAGGACAAGTGAAGTCTCGTGAGGGTTTTCAGCAGTGATCACCCACAAAACACAAGGAATCCCTCAACATGGAATCAAAAACCTGTCATGCAACTCATAGATACTTCAAACTAAGGTGCGACGCCACCACAAAGATACTAGGCAAGCAATAAGAGTTGCAAGTGCTAACAAATCGTGAAGATAGACCCCGACACCTAATCCTAGCGTGTGTGTGCAAAGGCCTTGATCACAAGTGAACAATGATTGACCGCTCTATCCGGACCGAGTCTCAACTTCAATTCTCACCGTGTCATGCACTCAACAAATGAAATCACTCGAAACAAGGTGCATTTATATACTCTCATGTGTGCGGTTGGAAGTTATGTAAATGGAAGCAAAGTATCCGCACATATTGACACAAAAAGAAAGCTCTTTAAAGTTGATACGATCTCATGAACGGAAATGCAAGTTCTGGAATGCTTAATCAATCCACATACCACACCCCATCACCCCTAGGATCAAATAGGACTTTGTTCTTGGTTATATCGTTAGGTAATGGAAAGTGTTTCAAGGCTAGGTAAGACATTCAAGTGTTAGAGAATGGCATCATAACAACTCACATAGGGCATATTTATCAATGTTGTGCCCTCTTCCTTCCTAGTACACCAAATCTCTCTTTTCAACCTTTTCAACACAAACCACAATGAAATCAACCGTTTCTTCTCACAATGAAATAAATTGGTGTCCCCCCTCTTCACGTTAAAGTTTCAACTCTTTTCCCTTTTTTTTATTTTTTTATATTTCACTTTTCAAACAATGGGAGAAACACCGCCAATCAACATTTATCTTTGTTCACATCCCCGTCTTCTAAATGATCAATTCCCACCAATTCACCATTCTCAAGACACAATATAGGTAATAGAGCTTAACAAGAGAAAGGCTTAAATGTAGGAGGCCCAAAATGGTTTACAAGGGATGATTATGTTTCAAAGAAATGAACCGGCTCAAAACATATCAAAAATCGCCTATAATCCTTTCCAAGGGGTGATTCAACCTTTCAAACCAAAACCAATAAGATAATATGATATGCATGCAATTCCAAGACTTGGTAACAAAAATAATGAGATCACAACAATGACGCTTTTATTCTTCTTTTCATGACAAACAAGAGATTACTTGACACCACTCCAATAGAAAAGATAAGGCTCTAAAGCTCACATGGGCATAAGTCTCCACTAATCTAGCCATCAAAAGCAATCAACTCAATAGTTCACAAGTGATCAAAATCCAAAGGTGCGGCGGAGTAGTGCTATGCATTAGTGCCGTGGTCCACTTTGAACAATAAGCTAGCAAAAGGAACTAACATTGCCCACGAACTATAACAAAGCAATAAGCTATACACCCCAACTCAAGTACCACAAGTCTAAATTCCATGCAAAAAGATCCCACCTTTTTTTGGATTTCTCAAATTTTTAATTTTATTTTTATTTTTAAGACTCTAAGGAAAAACAAGTAAGTTACGTTAACTTTGACTAATTTCTAATTTAATTCAGGAAAAGAGATTTGAGTGTTTGGTTTTTGGAAACTGAATAAATTAAGAGAACAAGTAATTAAATTGGTGAAAAACTAGTGAGAGAAAGATCTAGGGTTTCGAATCCACCCCGGTCACGTAACTAAGTTATGTGTAGGCTAGGTTTATTATTCGAATCACAATTTGTCAAGAAGATAATTATGTTGTTAACAGGCATGGACTATCCCATAGCACGGACCGTCTCGCTGGCACAACCCGTCTCTTTCACGGACTGTCCAGTGGCACAATCCGTCTTACGAGCATAATCCATCTCAGTTACCCAAGCACAAACGTAGAAAATCATTGTTTAACTAGGTATTTGAGAGTGCACACACAAATACTCAACCAATAGAAAGAATTAAAACGATTCCATCTGATCATAATGAAAACATGTTCTAAGTTAAACAATCGATTCGAATGAATAAACCTAAATTAATTTTTTTGGATTTTTAAGACTCTAAGGAAAAACAAGTGACAAAGGGATCCCTCCCCCCAACTTGAAGAGTGCAATGTCCTCATTGAACGCAAGAACACAAAGAGATAAGGACATAAATGGAGAGAGAGGAAAGAGATCACCTCGAAACAGCGAACAACACAAGAGAAAATTAGGTTGGGAAAGAGACCCCCCAACTGGAACCAAGAAACCTGCATGTGTTAGTCCGCAAGACAAAAACATAACAAAAACAACGCAGAAAAGAAAAATAATAATAAAAAGGAAAGAAAAACAACTAAACAACTAAACACTAAGAACAAAATAAAACATAAAATAAAATAAATACACCACGTTCACGTGAATTTCGAACTTTCACCACAACATAAAGAGTTACTATCATAAACATCTCACCCACTTTCGAGCTCTCTTTCAAAAACTGAACTCGACCATGCCATAAGATCAAATACTTAGAGTATCGCAATTGCCTTAGTCGCTTTTGAAATTGAAATTCCACCAAACACATATTCCAAAACAAATTAACTTTCAAGTTGTTGATGAGTTTAACTAAGCATGGATGATAACCCTCATAAAAAATATCAACACCAAGAAAATCAATATGTTCTAATATGATAATCTTGTGTAATGGTGGATGCGGGACAGGATTAGATAAGACAACTACCTTCTCAAGGAAAATAGACTCCCCCAAACATGCAAAACTAAGATCGGGTGACAAAGGTTGTGACTCACATTCGGGCAACTCTGTGATAATCGAAAGTGAAGATAATGAAGAAGGTTGGATACCATCCTCATTAGATATCCACTCTTCAATAACTGACCAAGGAGCAGAGTCTACCAACGAACTTGCTTGCTCAATAGATGCATCAAGTTCAAAATTATCATTACAATGAGCTAAGTCAGTCTCTAAATCACTGCCTAAATTAGGAAACGAATTGTTGACAAGACTCGTGGTAACCTCATCTACTGGTAAACTTGTATGCACAAAAGGTTCTGGTTCCTCAATGGCAACCTCAATTCTCAAACTCGACATAACTTAGTTACGTGACCGGGGTGGATTCGAAACCCTAGATCTTTCTCTCACTAGTTTTTCACCAATTTAATTACTTGTTCTCTTAATTTATTCAGTTTCCAAAAACCAATCACTCAAATCTCTTTTCCTGAATTAAATTAGAAATTAGTCAAAGTTAACGTAACTTAGCCAAATTGTCTCCGCGGATCGACACTCGGACTTAGCCACTATTCTTCTGAGTAAGGGTTAATTCCTTGTTTTTATAAATATATTTTTGATACGGTACGACACGGTCAGTGATCTCACTCGTGATCCTTCATTTCACTCGTCTCTCTCCCCCCCGGGACGAAGCCAAGAATTTGGTTTAGTGGGGCCCGGGATTTGATAGAATTTAATGTAGTGATAAGATTATTATAGTTTCAAAGTTTTCGTGCTATTATTATTATTCTAGTCCATTTCAGCTTGACTGTTATGGTAATAATTGTAAATTTATTTCTTTTTATTCGAAGCTGATTTGTTAAACATAGAAATATTCACTAGCTATAAAAGTCATTTCGTACGAAATGTTGAGTGATTAATTTGCTGTTGGCTGCATAGAAGGATGTTAATGCAGAATCTCACATTTCGTTGCTAATTTTATGAAGCCACAACTTGCTAGCAATTACTCAATCGAAAATACAACATCCCGTTCTTTATAATATTTGTACGAGTATGTCAAAACATGGTATGGGTTACAAATTCTAGCACCGCATATCATCCTGTTGATAATGATCACCTTGTTTACGTTACGTGTTAAGCTATTCGTACATTCATTCTCCAGTAATCTGACTTTGTATTTCGTAACTCAAGAACAAGTTGAACACGTTCTGAAACAAAAAACTAACAGTGGTGTTTTTATTTTTCGCTGTCGTAGTTTGGTAGTGCTTTTAACTCTATCTCCGGCTCATGAGGCGCTTTTTGCAGCTCAGCTTATGAGTTGCCTAGCACCGGCGCATTCTTTGATGGTACTTTTTTGTCCCAAAAGCTCATGAGACGCTTTTTGCAGCTCAACTTTGACTTGTCTAACCCAGATGGGTTCTTTGATGCTACTTTTTCCCCCTCAGTATGCTTCTGGGGCGTGCTAACAAATTTGGATTTTGGAAATTGGAGCCACCTATGGCAACTTAAACTAGCAATTTTCATCATTTTCACATAGTGTCAAGTGTAGGCTCAAAAGTGGGATAAATGTTGGTTTAGGATGCATAATTGCCATAAGCTGTTCTTGTCAGGGACAGAGGTACGCAGGGGTGGCAACAATTTTAATTTTTTTGTACACTAATGGAAGTCAATTGGGTACTTATCGGTGCTCAAACAATTTAATTTTTTACATAGACAATGGGAAAATAGTAACTGCAAAGATGAAAAAGTAAACGGTTCCGATCGTATAATTAATATCTCTATGACTTTCATTTAAAGACCACAAGATAGTTCAATCAAGCCTTTGCTATTTTAAACAAAAAAAAAAAAAAAAGCTCAAGATAAACCTAGATTTTGCAATTAACTTTCACTTCATTATTGGTTCGTTTTCGGGCAGTTGTTTACCGAATTTGACTAGCAAATACGGAATTCAATTACCGAGAGGTTCGGTTTCAAATTTGGGAAGAGGAAGAGTGATTTCAAATTTGGAGCGAAAATTACTCTAAGGTTATTGGAAACTTAACCGGGTTTTATGTAGCAAAAACGTATATTTGCCGCCTCAACCAGATTGTATGTAGCAATCGAATTGTATGAAATATGAAGCAAACGATAGGTTGCCAATAAAATCACCCATGAAGTTAGGCGCTAATTTCTACTACAGCCAGATTCTCCATGGTGTAGAAGTTTGAGCCGAAAGCGGCGGGGGAGGGGATGGTACGAGCTTGCATTGACATTTCATCAGTCGCGAAATGCACTCGCAAACCGACCTCTGACCATTCACATTCTCATCCAATAGCAGCATTTCTCTCTTTCTACCCTTTCTCTTCTCTCTCTCACAGTCACCACCATTCTTCTTCTTCTTCTTCCGACGCGAAGAACAATCCTTTTCATCCTCATTCTTCGTACTACTACAACTACACACAATCACAATGGTTCTCTCTCCTCCGCACAGCCATTTCCAAACCCCAGGCCGAAAGCATCCACGCCCTCATCATAACCTCCGGCCAAATGTCCTCAACCGCTGATCCTTTCCTCACCAACACCCTCATCGCCACTTACTCCAAGTGCCGCTCCCTCACCTCCGCCTGCCACCTGTTCGATAAAACTACCCACCGAGACCTCGTCACCTGGAACTCTATTCTCGCCGCATACTCCCTCTCCTCTCACGACGACGATCATATTCGAGAGGGTTTCCGACTTTTTCGTCTCCTTAGGGAGTCTTCCCTTTCGCCGACCGTTAATAGACTCAGCTTAGCTCCCGTTTTGAAGTTGTGTCTGATCTCGGGTCATGCGGTGGCTGCGGAAACAGTTCATGGGTACGCGATTAAGATCGGATTGGGATGGGATGGGTTTGTTTCGGGGGCGCTTGTCAATATTTATTCGAAGTTTGGGCGGATAAGGCATGCACGGGCTTTGTTTGATGAAATGCCTGCGTACGAAAAGGATGTGGTGTTGTGGAACGTAATGCTCAAGGCATTTATGCAAATGGGTCTCAAGGAGGACGCGTTTATTCTTTTCGTTGAATTTCATCGCAGTGGATTGCATCCAGTGGACCTCAGTGTCAGTTGTGTTCTTACCGGGGTTTTGGGAGATGTTCATGATGAAAGTAGCAACAACTTTGTGAAGCAAGTTCAAGCTTATGCTACTAAATTGTGTCTGCACGACAAGCTATCTGATGTTTATTCATGGAATAAGAATTTGTCTGATTATAACAGAGCTGGTGATCATTTTGCTGCTGTCGAATGCTTTTTAGAAATGAATAGATCAAAAGTAGGCCGTGATGGCGTGACACTAGTTGTTTGTCTTGCTGCCGTTTCTGGGATTAATAACTCGGAGTTAGGACAGCAGATTCACGGGATGGCAGTGAAATTGGGTTTGGATTTAGATGTTACAGTTGCAAATAGCCTTATTAACATGTATTCAAAGACCGGATGCCTGGGTGTTGCACTCAAAGTATTTGATAGCATGGAGGAATTGGATTTAGTTTCATGGAACTCAGTGATAACTAGCTGTGCACAAGGTGGTTTAGAGGAGGAATCTGTGACCCTATATCTAGGTCTGTTGCATGGCAACTTCAGGCCAGATCATTATACATTAGCAAGTGTGTTGAGGGCATGCTCTTCAATTACTGCAGGGTTTTTTCTTGGTGAACAAATTCATGTTTATGCATTTAAAACTGGGATCATAGCCAACAATTTTGTTTCAACAGCACTAATTGATGTCTACTCTCGGGCAGGAAGGATGGAAGAGGCAGAGTTGCTTCTGCAAAGTAAAGATGGATTTGATTTAGCCTCTTGGAATGCCATGATGTTTGGGTACATTGCTTGCAACAACAGTTGGAAAGCATTAAAACTCTTCAATATAATGCTCACAAGAGGAGAGAGGTCTGATGAGATCACGATAGCAACTGCTGCAAAAGCCTGTGGTTGCTCAGTAGATTTAGAGCTAGGATGGCAAATTCATGGTCATGCAATAAAACTTGGGGTTGATTTGGATTTATGTGTTGGTGGTAGTATTCTTGATATGTACATTAAATGTGGAGAGATGGAGGATGCACACAGCGTTTTTCAAGCAATCCCTTCACCAGATGATGTTGCTTGGACAGCTATAATCTCAGGGTGTGTGGAAAATGGAGAAGAGGATCTTGCACTTTCAATATATCATCGAATGAGGCAGTCTGATGTATGCCCTGATGAATACACCTTTGCTACGCTCATCAAAGCCAGCTCTTGCTTAACAGCATTGGAACAAGGAAGACAAATTCATGCAAATGCCATCAAACTGGATTGTGCTTCAGACACTTATGTCGGGACATCTCTTATTGACATGTATGCAAAATGTGGCAACATAGAAGATTCATATCGACTATTTAGAAGAACAGGTTTAGGAAATATTGCCTTGTGGAATGCCATGATGGTAGGTTTAGCTCAACACGGGCATGGCAGTGAAGCTCTCAAGCTATTCAAAGATATGAAACTTCTTGCTATAGAGCCTGATCGGGTTACATTTATTGGAGTTCTATCTGCATGCAGTCATTCTGGCTTAATTTCTGAAGCTTTCTCGTACTTTCATTCGATGCAACAAGATCATGGTATCCAACCAGAGATTGAGCACTACTCTTGCCTTGTTGATGCTCTTGGTCGCACAGGACGTGTTCAAGAGGCAGAAAAGCTTATTGCATCAATGCCTTTTAAAGCGTCTGCTTCAATGTATAGAGCCCTGCTTGGTGCTTGTAGGGTTCTAGGTGACTCAGAAACTGGAAAACGGGTGGCCAGCAGACTTTTGGATTTAGAGCCGTTTGACTCAGCAGCTTATGTTCTGTTGTCTAATATCTATGCTGCTGGCAACCAATGGGGTCAGATGGAGGATGCTAGGAACGGAATGATGAGAAAGAATGTAAAGAAGGATCCAGGATTTAGTTGGATAGATGTGAAAAATAAAGTTCATTTATTTGTGGTGGATGACAGATCACATCCACAAGCTGACATGATATATGACAAGGTGGAGGATTTGATAACAAGGATAAAAAAGGAAGGATATGTCCCTGACACAGACTATGTGCTGCTCGATGTGGAGGAAGAAGAAAAAGAGCGAGCTCTCTATTACCACAGTGAGAAGCTAGCTATAGCTTTCGGACTGATAACCACATCTCCAATGACGGTAGTTCGGGTTATAAAAAACCTTCGAGTTTGTGGGGATTGCCATAATGCAATCAAACATATATCTAAAGTGTCCCAACGTGAAATTGTATTAAGAGATGCGAATCGGTTCCATCACTTTAAAGATGGAAACTGTTCTTGTGGTGACTACTGGTAGAGTGACAATTGGTAACGATTTTGCGTGGACAAGTTTCCATGAGTTGAGAACAAGAATTCACATGCTTCTGAGAAAAATGTGATAACCCAGCCCTTCATGCTACAGTCGTTACAGAGAATCTGCAGTAAAAGCATTGGATTCTTGTCCCAGATTGGGTGCTGGGTTGGATGCTAACTACAGACAATGGGTTTGAACTGAAGAGAAAATCTATCTGATGCCTTCTTTTCGTGAAAAAATTTCAGCACCATGTTTCTGGCCGTCAATTTGAAGGCATTCTAGGTACCTTCCACCTTTCTTCTTAGGGAATTGATTTTTGCCCTCCACAAATTACTATCTGCACTCCAAAAATGGAGTGCGGATATTAATTCCTATAAGTGGAGTGCGGATGGTAATTTGTGGAGTGCGAAAATCATTGTCCTTTAGGTACCTTCCACCTTTTTTCTTAGGGCAGTGATTTTCGCACTCCACTTGTAGGTATCAATTCACACTCCACAAATTACTATCCGCACTCCAAAAATGGAGTGGAAAAATCAATACCTACAAGTGGAGTGCAAAAATCATTGTCCTTCTTATGTTATTTATAGTCTCAAGTTGTGGACTAGAGTTAAAACGGTGTTGTGATAGATGAGGCCATGAGGGGCCAAATTATGGGTTGGTGGCTTGTACCTATGAATAACATCAGAACAGAAGCAGTAATGTTTAAATCCTTAGATGTGACACTATATATATATATACACCACACTTCCAATCCAAGATCCCGGATTTAAAAAAAATCCACACCTCATTGATCCCGATCGAATTTCGACGATCCGAACTGTCCAATGTGTTTAAAAGGTGTTTTCAAGGGTCTCCGTGAGAAATCATCAAAAAAAAATACCGGGAAGGGCTTGATCCGAGCCGTTTTTCATAAAAACTGTACACTTTTTAAACACATTGGACGGTTCGGATCGTCGAAATTCGATCGGGAAAGTGGAGGTCCGGATTTTTTTAAAATCCGGGCTCCCTGACCGGAAGTGGACTCATATAGACTCATATATATATATATATACGGCAATTTTCCAATCAAGGATCCCGGATTTCCCGGATTGAAGCGTTTTGATGCTTTTAACGATTGTTTTTTGAAAATCCGATCCGTCCAATGTGTTCAGAAGGTGTTTTCAAGGGTCCATGCGGAAAATCTTCAAAAAAAAATAACGGGAAGGGCTTGATCCAAGCGGTTTTTCGCAAAACTGTAAATGTACATTTTTGCGAAAAACTGCTTGGATCAAGCCCTTCCCGGTATTTGTTTTTGAAGATTTTCCGCGTGGACCCTTGAAAACACCTTCTGAACACATTGGACGGATCGGATTTTCAAAAAAATATCGGGAAGGTGGAGTCCCGGATCCGGGAGTCCCGGATGAGATCCGGACTCTATATATATATATATATATATGGGGAAGCTTCACATCCGGGATCCGGGACTCCATGATCCGAACATTTTTTTGACGATCCGAGCCGTCCAATGTGTTCAGAAGGTGTTTTCAAGGGTCCACGCGGAAAATCTTCCAAAAAAATACCGGGAAGGGCTTGATCCACGCAATTTTGTAAATATGCAGTTTTTGTGAAAAATTGCGTGGATCAAGCCCTTCCCGGTATTTTTTTTTGAAGATTTTCCGCGTGGACCCTTGAAAACACCTTCTGAACACATTGGACGGATCGGATTTTCCAAAAAAAATTTGCAACACAAAAAAACCCCATTTTTTCCTTAAATCCGGGAGTGTGGACTAGAAATTTTACCTATATATATAAGGAAAAAATGGGGTTTTTTTGTGTTGCAAATTTTTTTTGGAAAATCCGATCCGTCCAATGTGTTCAGAAGGTGTTTTCAAGGGTCCACGCGGAAAATCTTCAAAAAAAAAATACCGGGAAGGGCTTGATCCATGCAGTTTTCGCAAAAACTGTATTTATATATTTTTTGCGAAAACTGCTTGGAT
>CAWLAL010000278.1:0-53293 GCA_963854785.1 Vaccinium vitis-idaea | reverse complement strand
TCCTTGTATCCACTCCGTTCCCTCGCCCCCCTTCCCTCTTTCACCCGCCTCGAAGCTTCCCTCCCCTCTTCGCCTTTCCCACCGCCCTTCGGCTCTCACGCTCCTTCATATCACCTTTCCCATGAGCAGTCCCAGGGCAAGTCCGAGGTCGAAACCTCGATCTATGCCCCGGCAAGCAAGGAACAAAGTGGCAGGCCACTGCTGTTACGACAATCAGGTCCGTCCATCCATTGACGAGAACGACATCGAAGCGCAGAGGGAAGAAACCGACAACGTAGGTCTGGATGAGGACAAGGATCCGGTGCGAGACCGCCGTCTGGCCAGCACGGTCCCTGCCGAGCTCTTTGCCGTCGACCTCGTCTTTCGGTGCCGGTGCCTGTGGTCGCACGCTCGCTGGTCCGCTCTGCTGCTATTTGCAGTCCTGCTGGGCTTCGCGACGGCGACAAAGAAGCCAAAGGCACCCTGCCGAATCGCCATTGTCAAGCAGCTCTTTTGCATGGCCACGCAAGTCTACTTTCTGGTGTGTGAGATTCTCCTCCTGGCTCTTCCTCCACGCATAGAAACGGCCGATGGGATGGCAGACGCCGCCGGCGCGCACGAGAAGCGTGTATGGTACATCGCAGTGGCCATGGCAGTCGGCTGCCTCTACATGGTCTCTGGATTCGCCACCAATGTGTATCTGAGGCACAAGTACCGACGCCTGTACTCGTGCATGGCCGTTGTCAATCACGTCTTGTACGTTGCCCATCTGGTTCTCCTCTCTGCCCACATTGCTCTGCGGCCAGACCTGGAGCCAGACAAGGCGGGCAACGTGTACTCGGTCTGGGCGCTGGCGCTCATGTCGCTGCTCCTGCAGATCCAGCTGCACTACGCAAAAGCGCTGGCGACTGGCTACGTGAACCTCTGCTCCGGCTCAGTAGGACGCACTGCTTTCAAGATCGTCTTTCTCCTGTCGCTCCTCAATGTCGTCGTCAATGGCGCATTCGTGCTGCAGGTGTCGGAAGCCTACCTGCGCAACATACTCCCAGCCCTCTTTTCAGGTTCGACGAAGCAAGGCTCAGATGGATGAGCTCCTGCCGAGGCGTTCCTTCCCGCATCGTGCGGGCACACGATGACGGTGCATGATTGTGTAGCTGGACTATGCTCACTGCCGACCTCTTCCACTCCTCTCTCCCTCTCATCCCTCCCCTCTTGACCCACTCTGCTCCTTTCCTCCCGTCGCTGTTGTTCTCAGCTGTGCTTTGCAATGACACACTCTTCCACTCCCTCCGGCCAGTATCTGGGTCACAAGTTCACAGAGCATCCCGTCAAGTTATTTAGAGGGGCATGACTATTTCTCAGAACACTAGACACAAAGAACAGCCTAAACGCAGAAGCACTAGGCGGGTAGAGGGGCTCCTGACTTTACTGCTCCAAGTTTTGTGGCATCGCTGTTGACGCTGACCTTGCCCCGGATGACGTCGCTCATCTTCTCGGCCATGGCAATGATGGGTGCCGTGGGGTGGCCGCTGATCTGCTCGGGCATGATGCTTGCGTCGACCACTCGCAGCCCCTTGACGCCGTACACCCTGGCCTGAAGATCCACGACGCAGTCCTTTGCGCTGGGTCCCATGCGAGCAGTGCCGACGGGGTGGTAGAGGGTAAAGGCCGTCTTCTTCATCCACTCCATGAGCTGGTCGTCGGTAATGGCGTCGATGTTGCTGCTGCTGTAGGGCCACCAGAACGAGTTGGGGTCGTCGTCTACCGGAGCCGGCTCCAGGAACTCCTGGAAGGCCTTGGAGCGCGCAATCTTGAGGCAGACGCGGACGCCGACGAGGAGGACCTTTTTGTCGTTGTCGTCCTTGTCCGTCCAGTAGGCTGGGTCGATGACGGCTGCAACATTGGAGAGAATCTCTGTCAGCTCGTGTCGTCACAACAGTGCTATTGGTCAAACTCACGTGGGTCAAAGACGTCCTTGCTCTTGAGGGTTATGGTGCCTGCGCTCTGAGGACGCAGGCCGATGGGAACAAGGGTGAAGATCTCGGAGCCTTCTGGAGCGCCGACTTCGCCGTGGTTGATGTAGGCCATGGGTGTTCCGATGATCTCAATGTCCGGGCCTACTCCTCCCGAGCCGTAGTCCTTTGGCTTGGGGCCCGAGACTTGCATGGGCGGGTCGACTGATCGGATAAAGGCAGCCACCTCGCCGACATTGCTCGTGAGCGGGCCAGTGCCGTCCTTGAGCCACTGCTCGAGGTCGCCCTGTGCCTTGACTGGATCGGCCAGGTAATCGAGTGTGTTCTGCACAGAAGCCAATGAATCAGTCAGTCAGCACCAACCGGCTCTTCTCGAGACAACACGGCTACTCACGCCAGGCTTGGCCTTGCAGAGGACAGTCGAGGTGCAAAAGTGGTCCTTCATGTTGCGTCCCACGGCGCTGAGATCGCTGACGACGGGGATGCCCACCTTTTCCAGCTCTGCCTTTGGACCAATGCCGCTGAGCATGAGCGTCTGCGGCGTGTTGATCGTGCCGGCGCAGAGAATGACTTCCTTTTTGCAGTGCACTTCGTACAGGGGACCCCCCTTGGACGTCTGGATCTCCAGTCCTTTAGCAACCGGCTCGGCGGAGCTGTCAAAGAGGATTCGGTTGACACGAGCATCGACGGCAATGTGCAGATTCGCTCGGCTCCTGACCGTCGAGGGGAGGTAGGCAGTCGCAGCAGAGGAGCGCTGGCCCTTTGTGTCGATGAATGTCTGGAAGCGAGTGGCGCCGTTTGTGCCCTCGGGAGTGTTGATGTCGGGGTTGTCTGAGCGGAAATCAAGGGTCAGTACGAGTACGAGTACTTTCAAGCGCCCCTGCCAAGTTGTACTCACATGGAATGCCAACCTCTTCGCAGCCCTGCAAGAAGCCTTCTTCGCCAATCTTGGAGAGGTACGAGTAGCCAGTCTGCCAGAAGCCCTCGTCGCCCCGGTGCTTTGCATCAATGGCGGGCCGGCCCTTGTTGGGTGTGAACTTTTCGCTTCGTCGCATATAGGGCAGCACGTCCTTGTACCCCCATCCCTTGCAGCCAAAGTCCTTTTCCCACTCGTCAAAGTCGGAGTGCGAGCAGTGGTGGTGCATCATGGCATTCATGCTGCTTGATCCGCCAATCATGCGTCCTCGGGGCCAGTACAGCTCGCGACTCGACACGGCCGTCTGGGGCACAGTGTAGTAGTTCCAGTCGTGTTCGCCATGAAAGAGCTTGGAAAAGGTGACGGGAATCTTGGTTTCGATGATGTCTTGGTGGTCTTTGCCTGCCTCGATGACGAGCACGTTGATGTCCTCGTCTTCCGTCAGACGAGAGGCCAGGACGGAGCCGGCTGTTCCTCCGCCGACAATGATGTAGTCGTACTCTTTGCGATCACCGTTTGCCTGTCCCTCGCTGCCATTCAGCTTGGCCTCGAGCGCATACTGGGAAGGGTTGGTGAAGAGGGGCTTGTCCGGTTCGATTGCCATTCTCAAAGGGATTGCAGAGCGGTGGTGGTGGAAAAGGTAGATGTGGGGGAAAGCGCTTCTACACTGATCAGGGGTGGTTCTTGATCCCTCTTTCTAGTGCCGCCTCACCCCTGGCTAAGCCAAGATTGCTCTGGTTTACCCGGCATAATCAGAAGCGGCAATGCGGGGTCAGCTGTCCCTTAACCCCACACGTACCAGTCCAGACAGGGTCTTTTGCGCGAGCATCTCGTCTTAATTCGAGGTAGTCTTCGGAATAAGCGGAGACATCGATTAAGAATCCTGGAGTAGCCTGCTAATCCATGGCTGCTCGGCTATCTGTCTGTGTGTGTTTAATGACATGCACTAAGGCCATCGTAGCGCGAATTGCAGAAAGGCCAAAGACGGAGCTAGTGTGCCACAAGCACGACATTATGCGTCTGCTACCAAAGTCTGAAGCGCGTTGGTCGACATGAAGCAGGAAATAATAATAGCATTCGCTCCAAAGTCGCATTTTTGGGAGTGAGCGATCTCAATCGTTTTCATACCAGCCCTCCAAATGTCATTTAGCTCGACTCTGCCTCATAGATGATTCGAATTAATATCGTCTATTCGCATATCCTACAATTGGGCTGCCCTTGAATCGGACAGAATACGATACCGGCGGTCTCTCCAGACCACCGAGCTACCGCACAGAGCGGCAAACCAGATGGGCAGGGCGAGCAGCTCTCTGCAGATCCACGCCAATCGGAACGTCCACAGCTGGGACGGATTTGCAAAGTTGACGACTTGGATCGGTAAGCTGCTGCCGCCTTTGCCTGCTTCCTGCAGACTTGATAAGACAGCAAAGTCGACCTTGTGCCACGCATAAAGGTGGAGGAGGAAAAACACCGTACGAAGAAGCCAGCCGCCTCGAATCCCAAGTAGAGTCGGCAGCCACACATTAGCAAAGGCCCAGGTCGCTATGACACCACAGAAGATTGACTCGGTGAACGGCTCTATACAGGTAGCAGCGGGTACCATGTGCCGACGGACTCTAATCCACCTGACTCTCCTTCGGATATAATCGCCGATGCTCTTTACGTCTCCGACTGACATTCTGGCCACATCGCCGTCCAGTAGCTGGTGGCCAAGTGATAGCGGCGGCCTCCATAATGACAGGCCTACCATGTTGTCCTCGGCAAGAAAGATGCCGAAGCGGGCAAGAGGCCGTGCGGCTCCCTTTGATGCAACATCCTCTCCGTCGGCTGTAGACTGCTGAAAGGCGACGGATCCGATAGCACCTCGCTCCCCTCGAGTACCCTCTGCGCTGACATTGAAAAAGTCGTCTGGAACATTCGCTAGGTCTGACTTGCGGTAGAAGTTGCTCTTGCCCATGACGCAGCTGTCGACACAGAGGGCGTTGATGGCCAGGTACATCTTTGCATGATTGGTGCCCAGAAAGATGGCTTCAATATGGGAGCCCAGGGAGGTGGAGTGAGGGGTGACGGCGAGAGGGCAGTGGTGAGCGAGACCCACTCTAGTCCCATGTGGACGTCGATTCAAAAAGTGAGGTGCTGGCTTTGGTGGGCTGGACTGCATTGCCAGAATCGCCCGGTGGAGTGCCAGTGGAGCTAGCTGTACCTGCGAGTCCAGTATCCAGACAATGTCAAACTGTGAAGCAGCATAAGACCGCACCAGATTGGCAATCTTGGGATTGACGCCACTGCATGGCTCGTCGCCAACAATGATGCGGCTTTGGATGTGGGGATATCGGCTGCGCACTTCCTGAGCTACGGCCAAGGCCTGATCCTGCTCATTTCGCACACTGAGAATCACTTCGAAGAGGTCGTGTGGGAAGTCCTGCTCAAAGGAGGAGCTGAGATTGGCAAGCAAGTTGTGGTCGAGGCCTGCCAGTGGTCTGAGAATGCTGATGCCCTCACTGGGCCGATTTGACTCTGATCCCTCAGCAGGCCTCGCTATGAAGGGTCTTGTCGAATGTGGACTAGGAAGGGGTGGCTCATTCTTGCTGCTGGGTCGTCCGTACTTGCTGCGCGCCTGTCGGAGACCGAGGAGAGATATGGACCATATGAGGACGTAGTAGACTAGCGCGACTAGTCCTGCGACATTTACCAATGTCGATGTGCCCTCCTTGTCCATATCCAGGCATGATTTGGTCCGGAAAAAAGCAAGTATGAAGGAAGGAAAGAAAAGCTTGAGAGGCGCCTCGAGATTTAAAGTTGATGATTCTCGCCCTTAGCGCGTCAAAGAAACACACGCCTCGGCGAGTGAGAAGTAGCGAGCGAGCGAGCGAATGCTGTTCTACGCCAACCATCAACTATCATTGCCTTGCCACGTCTACGTCTCCCCTGAGAACAGCCGATGGATGCAGAGGCATATGAGATCCAACGACTGGCAAACATTGCCGAGAATCTGGCCTTGCTCCAGTCACTCGGACTGACTGGATCAAAGGGCGCTTCCTCGACAAGGAGCAAAAGGTCGGCATCCAACAGCAAGCCAAAGGCCGCACAACCCTCATCGAGCAAGAGGAGCAAGGCGTCCACCTCGCAACACCCGCCAACCGAGCCTGTACGACGGTCTGACAGATTACGGAAGCCTGCCGTGTACTACACCGAGGAGCTCTCCGATGTCAATCGCGGCACAAAGCGTAAGAGAGAGAGATTGCCATCCCTGTCGTCATTCATATCGAAAGACAGCGAAGACGACACAGAAGATGGCGAGGCCGAATATGTAGGCAACAAATACCGCAAATACCGCAAAGCGGACCCGATGACCATGCTATTGAGGAAAGCACAGCGGCTGGGCAAAAGAGAGGAAAATCCTAAGCAATTTGGCCACATTCCACACATTCCAGTCGGAACATGGTGGGCTAGTCGGATGGTAAGTGGAGCGAAGACGAGATGGCAGCGCAGTATGTGGTGCTCGATCTAACATCTGCCCTTTAGGATTGCTCTACCGATGCAGTGCATGCTCCAACAGTGGCGGGTATCAGCGGAAGTGCCGAGGAAGGCTGCTATTCCCTGGCTCTCAGCGGCGGCTATGCGGATGACATTGACCTGGGAGTTCGCTTTACCTACACTGGCTCGGGAGGGCGCAAGCTGCAAGGCATCGTCAATGGCAAGCGAATCAATCTGCGCACTGCTCCACAGACGTTTGATCAGTCGTTTGACGACAAATGCAATGCAGCCTTGCTTACCAGTTCAAAGACGGGCAAGCCAATTCGAGTCATTCGGGGGTACAAAGGCAGTAGTCGGTGGGCGCCGCTGGAGGGCTACCTGTACAGCGGACTGTACGTCTGCACACGGGCATGGGAGGCGGTGGGGATGAGCGGCTTCAAGGTCTGCAAGTATGCATTCGAGCGCCTTCCTGATCAAGTCCCTCTGCTGATTGCAGGTCGAAACACTGGCAGTGGTGACGGCAGCCCCGCATCTCCCCGCCAACCCCTCAAACCCCGATGCAATCATACCAATTGTCGAGTCGAAGTCGTCATCACAGTCAAGCCAAAGAAGTCGTAGTATTGCATTATACCCCAGTACCGTCATCTGCAATTGTCTTTGCAAAAGCTTGTTGTATCTATTACAAATTATCCCCAATGTCTGCATCTCAGCTGCTCTTTGCATCTACCTCCATGGCCGACTTCTTTTCTGCCTCTTCTCTCCACTGCTTGCTCTCCTCCGAGTAGTCGTCTACCTTGATGTCGTTGAGTCCCAAGTCCTCGTTCTGATCCCAAGTCCTCTCGTACTCTTCCTCTTCAATCTGCTCGTCTCGCTCTGGCGCATACGGGTTCTGAATGTAGCTGTCTGCCAGAGGGTCGTCGAGTATCAAGGTGAAGGGGCATAGTTCTGCATTCATGACTTTCTTGAGTCGTCCAAGGAAGTTCTCGAAGTTGTTTGACCTCAGAGAAGAGTCGCCCCGCATGAGGACCCGCTCAGAGAGCTCATCGTAGACTTGCTGTAGAAGCCCTTCCAGTGTGGTGAAGCGGCCTCCCAGTGTTCCTGGCGATAGATGCAAGTCGATGGCAGGGATGCTCAGACCAGCCGACTCGGACTTGAGCACGTCTCTGGACAGATCCTCAGCATCTTCTACTCGCAAGGTCAGCTTCTTTCCCTTTGGAGGAATGGCCGAGCCAGACTTGACCTCGTTGTCTCGATAGCCGCAAGAGTCGCAGTTGGTCGACATGATGAGAATGTCCTTGAAGTAGGGAATGTTGACCTTTTTCATCAACGTCTTGAGGGGAAAGCTGCAACTGCTGCATGTTCCATCAAAGCTGAAGACCTCTTCGTTGTTAAATTCAGTTTCGCCAGCTTCCTTGCTGAATCCGCCACCAAGTGCTTCCTTTTCTGCCTCTTGTCGACTGGCCATGGCCATGGGGACAGCTTCGCCATCTTGCCCTTTACTCCGCTTGCTCTCGCGTCCTTCTGCAGCGCCGCTGGATCCGCCCTTTGTGCCGATGCCGCCTTCCCTCACGCCCTCTGCTTCATTCTGCGCAGAGGGCTGCTCTTGCAGACCCAGTCCAAGCTCAGTATTCTGCTCTGTAGACCGAGAGTAGTCTCGCTTGCTCCACTTATTGTCACTTATGCCCTTTCCCTCTATCGCGCCCATGAATTCGACAAAGCTGTTTCCCGAGGGGTCGTCCATCTTTAATGTAATGGGTGCAAATGTTCGTTTGTCGTCTTTGTCTTGCAATTCGTAGCTGCCGCCTACTGGACCATGAGAACGGAGGCCGTTATTGTCCGGTGCTTCTTCCTCTACCTCGGCCTTTGCCTCTCCTTCTTCCTCCACAACCTTTTCCTCGCCAAGAATCTGACGAAGCCGATCGCAAATGGCCTGGATCCGATCATGAACATCAGGTTGCGTGTGCTTTCGCAGAGGCTGACCCAATTCAAGGTCTCGCAGCGTATCGCTAAGCACTCCTTCCACAGTGGTGAGCTGGCCTCTCTTGTTGGGAATCGTAAGCTGGATCTCTGGGATAGTGATGGTGGCGTACTCGCTCTTGACGACCTGTCGGTTCAAGTCTTCGACGTTTGTGACGTGGATAGTGTAGATGCATCCCTTTGGCTGAATCTGTCCTGCTGATTGAATCTCGTTGTTTCGATTGCCACAATGCGGGCAGAAGAATGACACTACAATGACTTCTCGAAAGTAGGGAATATATGTCATCAGCAGTCGAGTTGTCCCTTGCTGATGGCACTCCAGGCAGAGCGACTCAATCTCCTCTACCATTCGCTGCTCGCCGTCTGCGTCCGTCGTCATCAGCACCTGTTCCTCGCCTCCATCTTCGCCTTCTCCTACATGGTCTCCAATCGGCCTGAAGAAGGGGTCCTGTGGTGCTTGCGACGTCATGATGGCGTTGCAGTGGAAGAAGCCACGCCCGACACTCTAATTTGATCAACTTTTTTAAATTCTCCCGTACTCCACTCGAATCTTCGAAGAGAGTGATGCCATACCACGTGGGGCAGAGGTCACACTGGAATTGCCTCGGTCGTCGAAAGTACTGTGAAAAGGGCCATACTGACTGATGGTGCTGCTCAGAATGCTCAGTCCTGACTGCAGCAGCCGCTCAGTCGATGTCCGTGCATTGTTGCACTGCACTATCACACAATCACAATGGACATGCTAGTGGAAGACCCACCCCGCTTTCTCATGAAAACCGGCCCGCACGCCGAAGACCGAGTTCCGACATTGCGGTATCACAGACCTCCCCCGGATACTGGACAACCTTTCCTCTTGACCATACCTGATCTCCTTGGGATCACTTGCTCAGCATGGCCAAGATTGACCTCGATGGCACTCCTCGTGTCCAGTTCTCCCACAACATCGTCTCGTCTGTCATCGACAAGACGGGCGTGCTGCTCCCCCTCATCGTCCTTGCGTGGATTGTCCTGGCATTCATCTACCATGACCGTCTCGTCTTCACCAAGCCGAATCGACCCAATATGACTATCCCCGATGGCGCACTGCCGCTTATTGGCCACACCTACACAATGGTAAAGCAAGGCGCAAAGGGGCAGTTTGAGAGGATGCAGATGTGGACAAGGAGTGGGTGTCTTGCTCAATGCTGGTGATGAAAAGAATTGGCTGACGAGGAGAGTTTCCTGCAGAGTCACCCAATCATGTTGTACGATTCACTATACTGGGACAAGGCTCCGTCATCCTCGTCAACAGACCGGAATACATTGAATGGGTGCAAAAGACCAACTTTGAAAATTATCCCAAAGGAGTGCAGTTTCGACACAAGTTTGGCGACCTTCTCGGAATCAATGGCATATTTGTAGCCGATGGAGAAACATGGAGATCACAACGAAAGATGGCCAGCCACATGTTCAGCGCTCGACAGTTCAACACCTGGGTCCAGTCTGTGGTGCACAACGAGCTGGACGTCATTGATGGCCTTCTCGACAATGTCGCTTCCAGACCATCCGGCACAGTCGCTATGCCTGATCTCTTTTTCCGATTTACGCTGTCCAGTTTCGCCAAGATGGCGTTCTCGGCCGACCTCAACTGCCTGTCATCGGACCCAAACTCGCTCGATGTCCCGGTGCCCTTTGCCGTTGCGTTCGACTATGCTCAGAACATTGTCAATGAACGTTTTGTTCTTCCTATGTGGGAGTATCTGGAAATGTTCTCGAGCAAGGGCAGAAAGATGCGCGAGTCAATCAAGATCATCAATGATTTCGGAAAGGACATCATCGAGAAGCGCCTGGCCGAGTCAGAACGAGAAAAGCAAGATGCAGGCCCGGGTGTTAGCGAGACGACCTTGCAAAACAACGGCAAGGACTTGCTCGGCTTTTTCATGGAGCACACCAAGGATCCAAACGACCTGCTGGTGGTTGTGTTGAACTTTGTGAGTAGAAAGAAAGCGTAGCGGCTGTTGCAAAGTAACCTAATAGAGATTCATTGCATCCCCGCAGATCATTGCCGGTCGCGACACCACCGCTCAGACACTATCCTGGCTATTCTACGAGCTGGCTGCTCACCCAGAGCACGTCGACATTATTCGAAAAGAGGTAGAGGAGGCCATGAACAAGTACGTCAGCGCAGACAACAAGTGGTTGCGAGTCGAAGATGTAAAGAAGCTGCCGTATACACTGGCGACGATGCACGAAGCCATTAGGCTCCATCCCCCCGTCCCCAAGAATGGCAAGCAGGTGCTCAAGGACGACGTCATTATGCCGCAAGGACCCAATCCCCACAACTTGCCGCCGCTGCAGGTGTATGCCGGCGAACTGATTGGATGGAGCGACTGGGTCATGAACCGACTGGAGGAAGTGTGGGGACCAGATGCAGGCGAGTTCAATCCCACCCGCTTCTTGACAAAGGGCAAGGATGGGGAATGGGTCTACGCCCAGCAGAGCCACTGGAAGTTTCACGTCTTCAATGCGTGAGTAGCAGGGATGTTGACAAGGCGAGCACTCAGTCTGACCCCTGAATCCTCCCAGCGGCCCACGTCTCTGTCTCGGCATGAATCTAGCAAACTACGAAACGCTGGCCTTCTTGGCAGCCACTCTTCCAAAGTACGACTTTACCTGGGCCACCAAGGAACAAGGCCAGACGAGCCAGTGGCCGCCCACGTACGGGCTTAGCGTCACGCATCCCATGCAGGACTCGTACCTCTGTACCGTTGCCAGACGCTGATCTCCTTGCTTGCCTCTTGTACATTACTATTTTGCCCTAATGCCTTGCAGCGAAGTGCTCTTGTGAAATATCATGCATATTACGACTCAAATTTACCCCACCCCCACATTGACCACTTCTTTTCTTCTCGCACCGACTCTCGCAAAAGGACGCGGGGGAGCAAAGACTGCCGCTCCACTTTCCTCCGCTCACTCCTCTTCCTCTGATCGGCTAAGAGCAGAAATGTCCTCATTCAGCGCAGAGAAGCTTTTCAACCTCGATGGGGCAGTGGCCCTAGTGACGGGCGGAGGTGAGGAGGGCAAAAAGGCCGTGCCAGAGCTCTCGTCTGACCGTAGCTTACCTTTGCATGCTAGGCACCGGCATCGGTCTAATGGCGGCCAAAGCGCTGGCCACCAACGGCGCCAAAGTTTGTGAGTGTCGAATGTTTGTCTGAAAGTCATGGTCAGGGAGCTAAGGGATGGGAGGGCAGACATTACGGGACGTCGAGGGCAGGTGCTAGAACAATCGATCAAGGTGCATGGCCCGGGCTTGAAGGGCTCTCTCCACGCCATTCAAGCCGACGTCTCTTCCAAGGAGGACCTGCAAAAGGTTGTGTCGCACATTGACGAGGGCTATCTCAACATTCTCGTCAAGTGAGTAGCTATCCTCTGCAGAGGAGAACGCCGTTGCTGATTCAGTCTCTAGCAACGCCGGCGTCATTGGGCCAGAGACAAAGTTGGGCGACGGCAAGGCCGAAATGGGTGCTTCGGAAGTCAGCAAGAGGCATCTGGACAATGAGGACTTTCAGGTACGTTGTCCTGATAGAGAACGATGTGCCCTTTGACTAAGTATCTGCATCATGTCCATAGAAATGGGACGACCTGTTCCGAATCAACACCTCCAGCGTCTTCTTCTCCACCATGACACTGCTTCCCCTCCTGGAGGCAGGCAATGCAAAGCCCCCGGCCGGACGCAACTCCAACTGGACATCATCCGTCATCAACATTACGTCCATCAGCGGCATCGTCAAGGTGGCGCAGAGCCACTACGCCTACAACTGCTCAAAGGCTGCGACAAACTCGCTGACAATGATGCTCGCTCACGAGCTGCAGTTTGGATCAAAGGCAAACATCCGTGTCAATGCCCTGGCGCCAGGTCTCTTTCCGACGGAGATGACTGCCAGGGGAAAGGCTGCAACGGATGGCGTCACCGATCCTTCGCATCTGACTGGTTTTCAGAATCCAGCGGGACGAGCCGGTGAGGCGGAAGAAATGGCAAATGCCATTCTCTTCCTGGCGACAAACAGCTTTGTGACGGGCCAAGTGAGTGCTCAGTCGACGAGGCAGTCTTCCCTTCTCACGCTGCTTCGATCTTCTCTCAGATTGTCGCTATTGACGGCGGCTTTGTTACAGCGTGAGTGCATAAGATTAAATCATGAGGGGGCCAAGAGATGTACATGCTGACGTACTTTGGTTATAGGGTTGCCTCTGCTCGCTGATATGGTCATATAAAGTGCATATTACCATACGCAAAGGTCATTAAACTTCATGCGAGAAAGCCCGACTGCCTCCACGATTGGAGCATCTTTATACAAAGCTCCTTGTCCACCGCCTTTGCTTTGGCGAGACTCTCTGTATGAGCCATCGCTTCCTTCATCCCGATGCCGTCATCTGTACTGCCGTGATCAGGTATCTAAGAGAGAAGAGCCTTGAGAACATCACCTGCACCAATAGTTGCCACGCTGCACTCACCCCCGTCCAGATGTCGATCAATGCGCTCCCCCGAACTTGAGCTCCCTTGTCCTTGACTCGCTGCAGCCACTCGTCTTTGGAAACGAGGTCAAAGCAGAGACCGCCCTCTTTGAGCCACTGCACAAACGTTTGCCAGCTGGGGCTTTGAGCCGTGGGAGGAAGAGCAACGTGAAAGTGCCGCGATTGGAGGGCCGATGCACTTGCGAGCTCGACGATGGCCATTGCAGCGACATCGACGGCAAGCCAGTCGATATTCTGCAAGGAAGAGGATCAATAAGGGACATTCGGAGGCACAACCGCTGCACATACCGGTCCAGAATCGGGCAGCGAGCCGACTTCCTGCGCCGTTCGTACCATCAACGGCCACGCCTCCGAAGTGTTCCAGATCCCGTGTCTGGTATCCCCGCATAGCTGTCCTATCCTGGCAATGACGACGTTGCAGCCAGCTTGCTCACACATCTTTTCGGCCACCCACTTTGAATGGCCATATCCCGTCTGCCCAGAGTCCGAAGGTATTTCGGAGGCGACTTCCAGAAACGGCGCCTTTCCACCCAGCACACTGGCCAGGGACGAGCAGAAGACGAAACGAGCCGCATTGGGGCATGAGCGGAAAAAGTCGAGTAGGTCTTGGAGGCCTGGGAATATTAGTCGCAGTCAGCGGAGCATCCACGATAGATCCGGTCAAAGGGCAACGACTCACCCGAGATGCAGTCTTGCTCAAAGCTCTCCACGCGGAGTGCAAAATTGACAATCCAGGCGCTCTAGAGGACAGTCGAGAGTAAGTAAGTCTCTCTCGTCTGTCAACTCTGAAATTCACTCACATGAACGACGGACAGACTTTTGGCGCCGAGGACACTCTTTTTCATGCTGAGCTCAAATAAGCTCGTGACGCACTCGATTTTCTTGTCGGTCAATGACAGCCGTCGTTCGCTGAGAGCAGTCTTGACCCGTTCGCGAGCTGCCCGGGCATCCTCCGCTCGCACGAGGCATACCACGCTGTCCACTCTGCACTTGCCTTCGAGGAGCTCGTACAAGATGCGGCTGCCAAGCGCACCAGTAGCACCCGTCAGGACGACCGTTGTGCCGCCACTGAATCGCTGCCCATCGTCCTTTGCGCGGACGGGCGAAAAGGTAGAGTATCGTTTGACCATGTCCATGATGGCTTTGCTGCTCTCCCCTTCGCTATTCGCGCCCCTTTGCTCGATGAAGCGGCTCAATAGTTCTACGGAGGGGTGGTCATAAACGTCGTTTGCTCGCAGGCGGAATCCTTGCAAGTCGAGCCCTTGATGAACACCTGCTCGTATTCGTGCAGCCATGATCGAGTCGATACCGGAGCGATAGAAGTCGTCTTGCACGCCAATGCCACCATCTCTCACTTCTTCTACCAACGTTCTGAGCCACGCGGTCAGCTCACTCCCCGACAGCGACTTTCTCGCCTCTGTCCTCGGTGCCTCTCCCTCTTCGAAGCGCTTGTACACGCCATCGATGAGATCAGCCATGGCTTCCAAGGCCAGGCCCTTCTGAAGCGTGCCCTTGGACGATCTCGGAAGACTGCGTCGAAGGGCCGAGTCGCCAATGTAGACCATCTCCAGAGCTATCTTTGCATGGCTTGGCAAAGATCGATTCATCGATTGCAGAAATCCTTTGAGGTCTTGGAGATATGTCGCCGAAATGCTTTGCTGCGAGGGAAAGACGACCGCACCAAGGAGAGCTCTACTAGATCCAAACACTACGGCGTCGTCGACGAGGGCCGAAGAGCAGAGTGCCGACTCGACCAACGACCCCGAGATCTTTTTGCCATTGACCATGACAATGGCATCGTCGTTTCGCCGCTTGTATCTCCACTGATTGGCATGCACGGGGTGTCGTTCATAGAGGTCGCCTGTGGCATAGCTGCCATCCGGTCGGTTGGACAGCTGCTTTGTCGGCCAGTCAGACGAGACTACCAGCTCGTAGCTGCTGGGGGAGTGCGCAGAGTCGGCTTCAAAGCGCAGCCACGATTGACCCAGCTCATCGGGTATGCGCAGCCAGGACCAGTCCTTGTCCGTGTCAAAGTCTCGATAGGATGACATGAGGAACCCGCACTCCGACGAGCCAAGTCGTGAGATCAGCTTAACATTCATTTCCTGCGTCGCACGATCGCCTACTGCTTGGGACAAAGGAGCGCCTCCCGTGCTGACCAGGTTCATTTTCTGAAGTAGCGCAGATCCTTTGCTGCTGCTGATGAGCATCTCCAGTATGAATGGGACGGAAAGAAAGTAGCAAATGGGCGTGCCGCAGCTCTCAACTGACTCGGCTATGCTTTCCGCTGTCGGTGCTACGCCAAGGTGCCAGGGGAAAAAGTATATAGAAGCACAGGCCTGGACTGACCGAAGAGGTCCGATAGACCGCCATGGAAAAGCGGCGTGGTGGTATAGGCTGCCTTGTCCTTCCCAGGTGCAGTCATGAGAGATCTTGACCAGAAGCCATGACGTTGGGCAAGCGGCTTCGGCGTGCCTGATGAACCAGATGAATGGAAGATGACGACGTTGTCGCTCGGGCCGACTTTGTATACTGGCGTTGTGCTATCGACATCCTGAACAGCTTCCGAATCTAGCCACTCTACCACGAGAGGCGTGTTCTCGGTGTTCAGAAAGGTCCGGATCTCTTGCACAGTGCTGGCTTGGCTCTTGCAGTAGAGAAGAGCACTGCACTTACACTTGTCGATCAGTCCTGCTGCTCCCTTTGGCGTTGTACCTATAGCAATGGGCAGTACTGCCGCGCCGAAATGCCAGCTGGCCAAGGCGTGCAAGAGGAAGACGGGCCCGCTGGGACCGAGAAGGGCAATGACCGGTTGGATGCCATCTTCACAGTGACGCGAAACAGAGTCTCTCAGCTGATGGGCGACTCGTATCGATGCAGTCCAAAGCTGCTCATAGGTATACGTCAAACAGTCCTTTCCTTGCAATTGAGGAAAGCCGACTGCAATCTGTGATGGCTGCTGCGCTGCGCGATGCTGCAGCAGAGAGGTAAACGTGGCATGATCTGATGGCTCCGGATGAGCAGGCGGAGACAGCTCTGCGGCCTGCGATACCGACAGTGACAGGTACGGAGCGGCTATCTTCCCCATCAGAGACGTCTGAGGTAAGAACGACAATGAGAAGAATCAACTTTCTAGTCGGCGCTAATTTACCACGCTCCACATGAACCGTGCGCAAGACTATTAAAAAAGAGCATCACACAGGTATGTATTTCTCACTGCCATGCATCTAGGTATCAACATTCAAAGATTCTAGCCGTGCTGATATTGATACGAGAGTAGGCCTGCCGCCGGATCAGCAGTTGTCGGAGGAGAAGAAAAGGCATCTGAACGTGGTAGAGGGCGAAAAAGACAAAAGGATCGTGACGATCCCACGCAGCATCCCTCCCTATTGCTTCGAGATCAAAGAGAGGATGGCCTGGCATGGCTTTCGTCCAGAGTGGATGAATGACTCGTAGCAGACGATTCATTGACAAGGCACTCCTGGGTATCCTTCGTGCGATCAAGTCATGACCCCACCAACTGATCGCTGATGTGCCAATCGCCGGCATCACTGTGGTGGATGTCTGGCTCCCTTCCAACGCCGCGCCAGACGCTTGTTCTTATGCGTGGAACCGGAAAGCAAGCCAATCGCAGTGTGGACCCTCGGATTGCATTCGATCACTACCAGTCGATCCGAGCTGGGCTGGTGGATGAAGTCCATCGAGAATTGCCCTGTCAGTCGAGTGTCTCTCCACTGTGGGCTTTTCGGAAGACGGGCCAAGAATGTCTTTGTCCATCGAAGTGCCCGTCGTCCAATGATGGTGTGAGTAGCGTCGTGATACGTCATCAGCATGTCATTCTGTGAGGTTGGCGTCAATATCAATTCATGTAATGTATCCCCCTTATCGGCCATCTGACTCACGCTTGGACAGCAAACAAAGGCGGTGACTCTCCCATCAATGACAGTGGCATGCGTGCACCACTCGCTGGCTCCCTCTCCCCCTACGAACTCCTGAGCTATATAAGGCGTCTTTGGGGTCATTGGGATATGAAGGCCATAGCTCAGCCGATCTCTGGTCCGCTTCCAGTCTGCTCCTCCTTTTCCATCTAGTAGAGGAAAGTTTGTCAGATCGCCTCGACCCACATCGTCGAGCACATTGGCTGCTTTGAGAATCATTGGAGGCTGGCCTGGCTCCTGCATCAGGTCCAAGGCTTCCTTTGGTGTTCGTATCAGGTGTGAAGAGGGTGCATCTAGCCCAAGATCGAGCACTAGGCGAACAAAGTGGTCCTAGCTACAGAGTCAGCGTGCCTTCTCCATCGATGCATCCACATGGTACTCACCTTCTCGTGCAATGCTTCCACTAGATCCGGATCCTGTATCAGGGTCTGTACGTTGCCTTTCGTCTCTTGACGAATGATCTGTGCGACTTTTGCGTCTTCTATTGTCGTACCAGCTCCGCTACATGGTATAAAGAGATCAATACGTTCTCGGCGACTAAGCTCAACCAGTGCATCAATGTACGCCTGTCCACCTCCCGCCGGCACAAGATAGAACGAGTCGACAGAGAAGGAGAAGCGGGCGCAACAGAGCTCTCCCAGCCCCTCTCTTCTACAAGTACGACTCGATACCCCTTCTCGGCCAAGGCTCGGGCGATGAAGACGGACTTTTGCATCCGACCTCCATTGATGAGAGCAGTCTTCCTTTGCGGCTTTACAGCTGGCTTTTGCCGTCGGTACAACAGATGTGTGGTAGCGGTGACGAGGAGAGAGAGGGGAAGAATTGCTAGAGAGGCCAGCACGAGCAAGATGCACGACACCTCTGCCTGGATCAGCCGTGGCCTCTCCATTGCGTGGTGGGAAGGAAACGGGCGGCGAGGGCAACGAAGCGAGGAAGAGACGGACTGCTGATCTAAGCAGCCGCACCTAGTCTCCGTCAATATGCGTCATCGATGCAGGAAGCCATGGGCAGCGTCAGATCATCTCGAGGCTGTGAGTCAGGCGTGTAGCATGCGGTCAAGAGAGGATGGACATTGCGAGAAAAGAAGATTCGTTCGACATAGGACACGAAAGTGTAATTCTTAGCCTGCATTCATTTTTGGTTCGGGCGTACAACTTCGATCCTTTACGCCGCGACGGCGGACTTGGCAAGGTGGCCGTTGCCATTGGTCAATCCCTTTGATCCATTGACCGAGGGGCTGGATCCATTTGTGACTGAATGGCCATTGCTGCCATTGCTTCCGTTATGCGCCGCCTTTGCCTTTTCGGCCTTTAGCTCCTCTGGATCGGCGCCGAGATCGCCAGCGTCGGCGTAGGCGTCCAAGCCTGAGCCAGAGTAGTCTGGGTACTTTGCCTGGACATAAGCCTTGTGCTTGTTGAGCACGTCGTCGAACTCTTCATTGCTCTGTCGAGGAGAAAAGGAGGGTCAGAATCCAGCCTCGCAGACTATTTCTCCACACTCGGCTCACAATGTCATTGGCAAACATGCACTTTCCGTACGGACCAGCCAGGACAAAGCGTTGGAGACCATCACGAGTCTTCATGATGGCAGCGACACTCTCGTGTAGCAGTTTGTGGTCAAGCTTCTCGTGATCCACCGTCAAGCCGACTGCATTGGCTAGGTTGAACCACTCGTCTCTCTCTTCATCGTTGAGAAGGCCTCGAGCGTGAGACATTGTGATGGTGTACGACATGTCTGTGCAGATTGCGTGTCCGTGTCGAAGAGGGGGGAAAGGAGCAAGTCTTGAAACATGCAAGGAGTCAAATGTCAGCAAAAGCGGGGGACGACAATCAGCAGGACAGAACGCACTCCAAAGTAGGGCTGATTCCGTGTCCACTGGCAATGACTCGATCGAGGCCAATCTCATGCAAGTTTCCCGACTCCAACTGAAGCATCTTCAGGATAGCCCGACGGCAGATGTCATCGGCTGCGTTTTTGAGTTCTGCATTTCCTCCATTTGCCTTTCTGCCGAATCCAGTCTTTACCAACTGGGGTCCGTACTTGACCAGGAGATCCCACGTTGGCTTCTCGGCACAATGGGCGATCTTCATCAGCTCAGCAAATCCGTTCCGAGTCTGGCCCTCGGGCAGTGTCTTCAAAAAGTCAAAGTCGAGGAAAGCTGCCAATTGGAAAAGGACTATTAGAGATTGCGCCTGCTGCTCCTGATGCTACACTCACTGTGCATTGGCGCATGGTAAGCGCCCAGCCTGTTCTTGAGCTTCTTGTGGTTGATGCCCACCTTGATGGAGATGGCTGCGTCAATCAGGGCGATCAAGGTGGTGCCGACTCGAATGAAGTTCGTCGAACGGCGGTAGCTCGCACAGGCGTAACCAGCCACATCGGACGCCAAACCACCGCCCACGACCAGGACTGGCTCCTTGCGAATCAGGCCGAAGTCGTCCATGGCATCGACAAAGCCGAGCATCGTGTCCATGTTCTTGTTCAGCTCACCGCCTTTGAACACATGCAGGGTAGGCTCAATCTTGTGCGTCTTGAAGTCTGCAAGAGGGAATTTTACAGGATCAGATGAGGAGGCATGTTTAGCTCACGCCAGGCAAGTACTCACACGCTCGGATAGCATCACCGTAGAGGCTGTGACAGTCTCGTCGAGCAGGCACAAGACTCTTGCCCCACTTTGTGTAGTAGCTTGCCAGGTCGTCCTTCTTTTCGTCAAAGATGTTGTCCACAAAGCTGTACGTGTACCGGAGCTCTTCTGACCCTTCGACGGCGTAGCCAGGGCCAGTACAGTTTGCCGTAGCGTCAATTTCCCGCACATTGCCGGCCATGTTGGACGACGGCGGCAAGACGGGGGCTGTAGGTTCTACTGCCATTGTGTTTGAAGAATGGGGTTGAAGGAGAGAAGAGGGTAACGAGTGTGGAGAGACTCTGTCAAAGTAAGGCTGCGGGAAGAAGCAAAGAGGGTTGGCAGGCCAAGGGTCTGTAGTCTTTATGGGTTGGAAGTGCACAGGAAGGGCTGAAAGGGTCATTGAATAAGCGGAATCGGCACCACGTTGGCAGGATGCAAGCAACCGCCGACGCTGACGTAAATGATTGGTTTCAGACGTCAGTATCGAGCCGGGCCAGGCACCACTGCATCGCTCGCTGCACCACTGCATCACTGCATCACTATGCCCTCGAGAAGAAAAAGTAGGGTGCATCGAGCTATTCAATTTTGGTAATGGGAAGATTAACAAAGCGGGCCATTCTTCCCAACGATGTGCACTCTACTCCGTAGCGGATCAAGTAAGGCCAGAGCAAGATCCTTAGCAAAGCAAAGCTAAAACCCACAGCCACTCTGGCCTGGCATAGCCTTACTTGGCAGGGTCTACTTGATTAACGTAACATAAGGCGCAATTCTTCTCATCGCGGGCCCGTGCGAGCCAACGGCTGACATGAGGGGAACATGGAGAAGATCGAGAAAGAGGATTTCTAAAGTAGACTATCGGATTACAACTAGGACTAGGTTGAAGAGACTACAATTTGACTTGGCCGCTCTGCAGTGCAGCTAGGTCGCTGACTTCAAAAGGCACATAGGAATTGGAGCCGGGTGGAAGCCAGTAGAGGGGGTCGGAACCGCACTTTGCGTGCTCGATTCCTTCGTTTCGCAGCGCTACCTTGAGCTGCTTGACTGTCCCCGTGGCATCCATCGTCGGCACCACCCGCAGGAACAGGGGAACGCTGAACTTGGGGAGCGACTTCTTTGCATGCCGCGCCAGCTGGGCTAGATCCATCGTAGCGGCAATGTCGCGTGGAATGGCCGCACACCCAGCTCGTCCATCGTGGTTGGGGACCAGGACGCCGTACACGTTTGCCTCGCCAATGACCTCACCCAGCACAGCGGCCACTTCGGCGGTACTGACATTCTCACTGCGCCATCGGAACGTATCACCCAGTCGATCGCCGAACCAATAGAATCCGTCGGCGTCCATTCGCATCAAGTCACCCGAGCGGAACCACGCATCGCCCTTTTCAAAAACATTGACGAGAATCTTCTTTTGCGTGGCAGCAGGGTTGTCTGCATAGCCCAAGAATTGCTGGTGTGCCTTGTCTGTCTTGATGCGCATGATGAATTCACCCGGCTCGTTGAAGCCGCACAAAACGCAGAACCCGTCCTTGTTACGAACGACGTCTTCCGTGATGGCGTCCACTTGGATTATCTTGTAGTCGGGTCGCACCTTTCTAGACAGGCTGGCAAATCGACCGACAGAACCAGATCCAAATGGTCCCGTATTGTAGTTGACTAGAGCGCCGTTTCCCTCGGACGAAGCGTAGAATTCAAAGATGTGCGGCACGTTGTACCGCTCACGGAACTTCTCCCAGACGTCGGGTCGCATTCCGTTGCCATAGGCCAGTCTTACTCGATGGCTCTTGTCGTTGGCTTGAGGCGGAACAGCCAGCAGGTATCGGGCAATTTCACCAATGTACTGGACGACCGTGGCGTCGTTTTGCCTCACCTCGTCCCAGTATCTGCTCGCGCTGAACTTGCGTCCAATGATGATCGTCGCCCCACTCCGCATGCCAACGCCCACGCACAGAAAAGCGGCCGAGGAATGGTAAATCGGCATGGGAGTGTAGATGCGGTCCTTGTCGCTGAAGCCGCAGATGGAAGTCCACAGACTAGTCGCCATGGACATTCTGCCGTGACTGCAGACGGCTGCTTTGGGCAGGCCAGTCGTCCCACTGGTAAAGATGAGGGCGCATGAGCTGCTGCCATTCATGCCCTTTCGATGCGCACGATCGACGGGCGAAGTGCTTTGCTTGGCCAGATCAGCTGGCCCCAGTAGGATAGCGTTCTGCAGCTTGGGCTCTTGGAAGGCTTCCGACTTCTCCTGGTCTGCTCGGATGCCATCTTCAAAGGAGATGAATTGCTTGACACTGGTTTTGTTGCCCATTTGCTCTTGTACTTCGAGCAAGGGGGCCTCCAAGACGGGTTCGTAGATGACTAGGGTTGCCTTGGAGGTGGAGATGCAGTGTAGCAGACCAGCTCCCGTCAGACTATTGTTGATGAAAGCAGGCACAACATTGATCGACATGCAAGCCAGCCAGATCAAGACAAATGCCGCCGAGTTGTGCATGAAGATGGCCACTCGGTCTGAAAGAAGGGCATTCTTAAGCAATCTTCCCACTAAGGCCACCGTGCTTCGTCTCCTACTCACCTTCTGCCTTGAGTCCTCGACTGAGAAGGTAGTTTGCAATCTGACGGTGTTCTGAATAGACAGTGTCAGTGCAAGGTTCCCCGCTTTCTGCAGATTGTAAATCTTTGACGCAGCCTCCCGATGCATCTCTCAGATCAAGTGTAATCTGATAGATATACCTCATCAAGAAGCCAGCCACCGGTCAAGGCACTCGCTTCCTTTGACGTCTACTGTCTATCGCAGCTCGATTGTGCTCATCTCGGCAACGTTCCCTTTCGAAGCTAGGCTAATCTGCTGCTCACCTAGATCGGCCTCTCTAAAGGTCCACGTCTTTCCCTCGTAGACGTATGCTGGATGATCGGGAATTCGCTTGACATTGTCTTGAAACAGGTCCCAGAGTGAGATCTCTCCTCTAGCCATACGAGCAGTGAATCTGACCAAGAGACACACTCTGTCAATCATATAGTCTGCCGGCTCTTCGCTGGCCGGACTCACTCCTTCTCGCCCTTTGCGCTGGCTATTCCCAGCTTGGCATCGTGTGCAATGCCGTACTTTGCATCAATGTATGCTGTGGAAGCAATTCCTATAGCTGCCTGAAGGAATCTAGACGTCATCCTCGCGTTGCTGGCAAGACGGTCGACAGTGTGGGGAGACAGAGAAGCGGCGCGACGACGGTCTGAGCGGCTCCGGGTAACATTCATGGGCGACAAAGGCCAGTATTCTAAGCGTGAAAGTAAAAATCCACGTGGCCGATGTGCGCTCGAAGATGGCCCTGCTCATGGACTCACGTTAGCGTTCTTCCGATTGAATACGACAAGGACTGCTCGCATTTAAAAAGATATACATGGCTTCCAGTGACGAGATGGCTCTTGCAAAGTGACGCAGACTGTAATGAGAGAGTGTGGACAAGGAAGAGCAAGCTAAGGTGAGAGTTCAGGGCGGTCAAAGACCCCTTAGATGCAAAGCTGGCTGCATGTGTTAAATAGCTCGACAACCTCGCGCCGACGTTGCTAAGGTGGGTCCAGCACAATGGGAAGGACTGCACACACTCTGGCTGATGTTTAGCTGATATTTAGGACCCGCAAGCTAGCTTTTGCGTACAAGATATTTCAGAGACTTTCCCTGCCGCAGAACATGCCAATACGACTATGTACATCTTCGCTTTGTCCTCATGGCCATGAATGTATCGACGTACCGTCGGGCACTCGGCAATCTATACCGGCTCCTTGAAGCGGGAGGAACGGTCCAGGTCATCGAATTTGAACCTTCGCCCACCTGAGAGTGGAAAGCCAGCCGATGTCTGGGCGAGGAGTATCCTTACTGAAATATGGGAGAGGGAAGACTCCGGCAGCGGGCTTGCCAACATCTTCCCTCGCATGCTTGATGGCTTGGCTGCACTGTGCGTATAGTGTACGGGCGGAGCGAGTCGGAAATCACTTGAACGTGCATCTCCGCGACATTCCATGACTCAGGCCAGCTGGGTTCGCAAGGATTCCCAGTCGACCAAGCTCCAGACCTGCTTGATCTTTGCGTCCTGAAGCTGGTAGAAGACCAGCTCGGAAAAGTGCATGCTCTTTCCCGTGGGCTCGATGCCGACAAGTGTGTGCGTATGTGTTCCTGTGAACAGCAGCCGAACAGCCAGCTTTTGGCTCTCCTCGTCGTACAGGAGCGTGTCTATGTGGAAGTGCAGATCGGGAATGGCATCTTTACTCTCTTGGATCATGTCTCTGTACTGATCCAGCGTGAAGAGGCGATCATTGTGGATCACTTGGGAGTGGCAGTACTCTGCGAGCTTTTCACTCATTGTTCCGGCATTTATGCAGTCGATGTACGAGCGATATCTCGCCTTGCTATCGCTGCTCGTCATGGTCGTCTTGAAACTCTTGGTGGCGAGGAGGAAGGAACGAAGACTGTGCAAAGCTTATTTTACCCTGCGCGTAAAGCTCAGTATACAAACTCGACTCAAAGTCTACTTGAATTACGATTGAGCAGGATGAAGAGGCGAGTTTAGGAACAGGGAGTTGATATGAGGTAGTGCGGCTACATGGAGCGCACAGGCAGAGGCGATGAAAACAGTCAAGCGGAAGGATCTAAAGAGCAGGACTGCAAAGGCTATGGCGGGTGTCAGCTCGGACACAAGTACGGGAGAAGAACGAAATACTAACCCTCCAACTCGGCGAAAGGAGGCAATTACGGGGTTCATGACATCTTGCTGAGATGAGTATAGTATCGCACCTCAATAGACGACAGAGGAGACGGTGATTGACTTGACAGCGGCATGGGTGAAGTCGACTTCGGCGACGCACTTCTTTTGCGGCGTAATCCAGTACGACCCCAGCTTCTTATTGCCTGCACCGAGAAAGTTGACCTTGAACTGTTGGCCCAGGCCTTTTCCCTTGAGCCTGTCAACCTGCGCATAGATGACGGGCCCATCGATTGTGTCGTCAAATTTGCCCAGGCCGGCGTGTACCGTGTATCTATATGTGGTAGTCATTCCCACACTGCTGTCTTGTGTAATGTCCTTAATCCCCCACTTGTCCACCTCGCCAGCCTTTGAGACGTCGTGGTCCAGGGCTCCGTTGTCCTCCCAAATGACCTTGTCTGGATTGCTCTCATCGTATTGGACGCATGCTTCTTTCGTGAATTCTCGCTGCCCGAGCGTCAGTGCAAACAGTGCAAAGAGAACGGCAGAGGCTGTGAAGAGCTGCATAGTCTTTGAGGTCTGGAGAAGGATAGGCGGCGGATTAATGGGTTAAAACTGCGAGAGATGGGAAGAAGCCTGCTTTATATGCCTCTTCAATCCACTCATTGTACGGAAACAACACAGAGCCACAACATTCAAATTTCAACTTTGCACGGCGCCGTCTGTGTCCCGTCTTGGCACGGCTGGAGCCAAGACTGACGGCATATGGCTCACTGAATTGTACTCCATGCTGTTTACCCAACCTTCGGCATCCGGATGACAATATTCTGTAGCTCGAGTCGGAGTGATTGTGCGGTTGCTGTGGCCATGTATCCGCGGAAAGCCGCCAATTCAAAATCTCTGTTGTGGCTTGTCTTAGGCCGAGTGGAAATCATTCCTCTCTGACCGACGCTGTCCACCAAATGGTTGCGCCGCAAGACGGAGGCAGATCATCAGCAGTGGCAGCTTGCTATGTCCCAGCCTTAGATCCACAATGTCAATTTTGTCGGTCTGCCCCTGCAGCCCCAAATCGTCGACAGTGCGGCTCTTGAAGCCTGTTCCTGAGCTCAACTCCGCCATCCGACGGAGACTGATGTAAAAAGAAAGAGATACACAGAAAGAGGACCACCAAATTTCTATAAAAGGCGGCCTATTCTGCAAATTGCAATCTCGCCACCCCACTCTACATATACGCCATCTCCTAGAGGCTGCTTCCTTCCCATTGTCACAAGATGCGGATTTCTATCGCCATTCCTCTCGCCATCCTTCTGCCTTTGGTGCCCTACGTCGTATCGGACAACCTCTGCTCCAGGGGTGTGGAAGACTATGGCGGTGTTGGGACAAACGGCGCTGCGGGCTGGTATGGCGAGAGCGTCATGGCAGAGACCGACAGCACGCCCAGCTGCTACAAGGCCACCATGGTCAACAAGTACGTGCACCACAACTACTTCTTCCATGCTTCCATCTGCGCAGACAGAACGGGGTCCGTCAACATCGACACGCCGCACGGGAAAAAGGACCGTCTGTTCAAGATCAACTTCAACGATGCGACGGGAACGCAGCTAGCCTCGATTACGTCGCGAGCCGATGTCGATGGGGGCTGCTACACTACACAGCTCGTCGACAAAGACAAGGTGCACCACATTACGGTGCAGGAGTCGAACACGAACCGGAGCTGACGGCGCATGATTCTCGCCGACCACGCCGTCTTCATGTATTGACTTCAGAGATCATGTTCTCTCGATGATGATTTCTTCTATGAAGGGTCCTCTTTGGTCGATGCTTTGGTCGATGACTTGCAAGTGCTAGCCTTTTCTCTATCCTAGAGTGCGGCTATATAGTCGGGTATCCACTTGTGACAGAAGTAAAAAGTGACAAATATCATTGTCTTTGAGCGGGAGTAGAAAGTAAAGGGTGCTGCGATCATTGCGATCCCACAGCAGAGGGCTGGACAGGAAGCGCATATGAGAGTAAAGAAAGAGGCATCGAAGGGTGCAAAAGGTGGAAGCGGCCAAAAAGCCAGGGGTGTGTGTGTGCAACGTCAGCAGACGGCGTTGAGGGGCGATGAATATTTCCCTCACCTTCGAAGTCGAAACTTACGAGGCCTTTCCCCTTGCCTCGATCGAACATGTGTGCCTTCTGCTAGTCCTTGCAGTGCGTCGACTCGTAGCCAGGGCAGGGTTGATGCTGGCAGACGGCACCCTTGACACTGCCCAAGCTTAAAGAGTACAACGAGATAGTCATTACCCTTGTGATACTGCCTCTCTTGGCCGCAAGAGACTCACTCGCAGCAATGCTTGTCCGGACTGCAGGCATAAGCGAATCCGGCAATGGTGATGAGTGCGATCGCAGCCGTTGAGAAGAGTTTCATCTTGTGGGGAGCTTTGGGTGGCAAGATAAAGAAGCAGACGAGGGCGAGTGGCTATAGAGGAAAAGGATCGGTGGGAGTCAAGAGGGAAGCCCGCTCTTTTGAAAGCAACCTTATATAGCCATCAACAGGCGAGACGGTATCATTTGCAAGAAGGTAGTCAAACAGAGCTGTGGTCCCCGTTACGATGTGACTAGAAGAACGTTGTTCCGTACAAGATACAATACAGTAGAGGCTGAACAGCCGTCGCCGAAACAAGGCCGATGGTATATCCTTTGCCAAGACAGAAGTCCCCCGTTCCCATTATTACCTCGCAGCTAATGCCGGAGTCAAGGCTGAACTGTGTAAAGTGGGGACCTTTCAGTCCTAACTTGGCGAGGGCGTCACTCCGGCTAGCGCTGCGATATTTTGACCTTTACTCTGGCTCAGAGTAGGGCGATGGACCGCCCTACTCTGTGCGCTTCTTGCTGTCAGAAATTTACCGACGGAGGAAGCGAGATAGTGTAAGCCATGCCGGAAAGGTGGCATGATGGCATGGACTACTCTTCTCTATCTGTCCATGATCTGCTGAAAGACGATTTTCAAAGTGGTTCCAGCGAGGGACTTTCCGTTGAGTGCATAGAGAAACTTGAAAGCCTGCTCTCCCAAGATCTTGCGCGCTCGAATGGGCGATAGAAGAGTGGGAAAGTCGGGCTGACTGCTGCCGCATTTAATGCGTGGTGTGGAATGCGTAACGATTTTGTCCAGGAAGTCTACCACGCCGGGCGTGCCGACGACGAGCGCACTGATGTGCTCGGTTAGGGGGATAGATTGGAACTGAATGTCGGCGCCATTGTCGCACTGCTCCCTGACGTACTCCTTGGCCGTCTCGATGGGCACAATCTCGTCCAGAGCCGCGTGCCAGATGAGCCGAGGATAGGTGGGTGTCGTGGTGCCAATCGAGGAGAGATTGTGCAGGAGCGTCTCTTGCTGCATGACGTTGCGCACAATTTCGTGGTTGAGTGGATCCTCGTTGGTAAAGTGAGCGGTAAAGTTGGTAAAGACGTTGGAGATGGATACTTCGGGAATGCACATGTGTGGTCGCTGGTACACGGCCAGCTTCTTCTTGCCCTCGTCGTCGAAGTTGTCCATGACGTACTGCTCCAATTCCGGATATGCCTGCATCAGTCCGAAGAGCCCGGCACCAGCAAAGCCGGAGATGATGGTCCCGTCAATGTACTGAAAGGCGCTCAGACAGTCGATGATGGTGCCTCCAGAAATGGCGCCGATAATGTTGACGTCGGGGGCGTATGTAGACGCCATGTTGCCGGCCCAAGCAGACGCATGTGCCCCTCCGCTGTATCCCAGCAGAACCATTTCTGTATCCTCGGGCAGCCCAAAGTGCGCTCGAGCGGCTCGCAGTCCATCCAGGACAGCTGCACCCGCTTGCAGGCCGGCCAGCCAAGCAGCCTTTGGGCCCAGGTGGTCAGGCACCACTACGTAGATGCCGCGGTCAAGCGCCCATTGAATGTAGATGGCCGAGTCCAGAGAGACGGGAATCTTGCCATGCGAAGCCGTGCCAGGAATGAGTGCCCAGCTGGGGTTGCAGTTGAGACTGACGGAATCTTGATAGGTGTGAAAAGAGAGCATCTGCGGGGGCTCCTTTGGCTTGCTGGGCTTCCACACTGTCGCGACTGTGCCCTGTGCCTCCTTTGTGGAGCTCGTCGTGCGGTAGAAGAGCTGGGTGGCAGCGTCGACGTTTCTCTCAAATGCGGTCCTCACCCTACGCAAGCGAAGAACCTGTCCTGGTCCGGATCGACGCAACTCGTCGAGATCATCCTCGGCGTAGAAAGGGTCGATGTTGGGATCAGGAAAGGAGAGGTCCAGTGTCACGGGAGCGTCCGAGGGCAGCGCTCTCAGGAGCAAGACGAGGGCCAGCAAGAGTGGCCCACATTGCATGCCGCTGCCAAGAGTGTCAGTGGGAAAGACGGCAGAGTGACATCTGATCGAGATTGAAAGCGGACGCGAAAGACGCTAGGCCGAGAAGAAGCTCGCACTGACGGTGCATTCACTCTTGACACGGACGTCAAGGCTCATACGACGCATCGCTTCACCCACCTTCGCTTGCGACTGAAAGCAGTGCATCAGTTGCAGACACTTCAATGTGGTATTCGGACTACATAGTCGCCCTACTGGGTCGGTGGAATTTGCGATGACAGAGGCTAGGTTTTGGCAAGGCGCTAAAATCACAGGAACATGCTGCGTGGACTCTAAATCTCTTCAGGATTGCTAAGAATAGACCAAGTGTATATCCCGTACACAGTACTATTCTTGGCCAATACTGACCCGTTTGTCTGCGTCTTGAATCGTGCGATGTGGATCCAGATGAGCGAAGGGAGCGCGGCGGGTCCGAGCGCGCTCTCCGCCTCTGAATTACAAATTGAGATCCGACGGCGCGGACGGTAAACGAGGCAAGGAATTTATTTGCGAGTGCGGAGACGCTTAAATGCCTTTTCCGCCTGGAAGCGTTGATTAGGCTAATTTAGTGTTAGCCCATCGAAATGTTTATAAACAGTGGTAGGGTTCCTCTCGGCGCCGTTACGTTACCCATCCCTTCCCTTGTTGTGTCTTGCCGAGGGCCGCCATCGACGACTTGTACCATCATGATGTACCCGTTGGCAACTGCACCGTCAGGTAGCATGAAGATCTGCTTCGTCATGTTGCTTCTCTCGCTGCTCTCGCAAGTAGTGGCTGCATCGGCCCATCTCAAGGCCAGAGATGCTTACACAACCCTTACTGGAGACACATCCAACGAAGGCGAGGTGAGTCGAGGCGCAGAGGGCTCACGAATGCGTCCTGACCCTTTTCCAAGGCACACGGCCCGATCGTCGCTCCGAGTGGGTCGCAATTCACAGCCATCAACGTTGGCACTGGCGGAGAACAAATAGCCGCCTACTGGACGCAGAATCCAAATAACCAGCAAGCGACGCAGGCATTTATCATGATCCACGGCAAGCTGCGAGATGGAAACAGCGTGAGTGCAAAAGAGTGGAGCTGGGGATCGACATTTTGCTGACGAGTGCCTTTTGATACAGTACTGGACCACGATGAATACGGTCTTAACTTCGGCCTTGAAGAACGCCTCGTTGAATGCAGATCCCAACTCCATCGTCGTTGCGCCAGAGTTCTTTTCCACAAAGTACAATTCAGGCGTGAGTGCAAGGAGTGCAACGTGCGGTGGTGCTGTGCAGTGCAATGCTCAGACTCTATCCTTTGCAGCAATACTCGAGCAAGGAACTGGCTTGGGGCGACATTAATGCATGGCAGGCGGGCGATGTGGCGACGCATCCAAGCGGCACCAAGCTGACGTCGTTTGATGCTCTGGACTCGCTCGTGGAGGAGTTTGCAGACGCCACAAAGTACCCTGCCATGAAGAACATTACCGTCGTCGGCCACGGAGGAGGCGGCCAGCTCAATCAGCGGTATGCAATGGTGGCAAAGGTGAGCGTGCACGTCTGCTGCCAGTGGGTCATTCTGACTCAGGATCCTGTCCCCAGCCCGGCCCGTCCAACGTGCACATTCGCTACATCCACGGCGACCCTTCCTCGTGTGCACACTTTACCAACGACCGCCCCGTCAAGATGACCAGTGGCTACAGCCTGCCCACAAAGGCCTCGTGCCAGTACTACTCTACGTGGCGCTATGGCTTTGACAATTTCACCGGCACATCGGCTGGCCTGCTGACTGCCCAGCAGTACTTTGAGCAGTACATCACCCGCGACGTCGTCTCCATCGTCGGCCTCCAAGACGTGCAGACCGATGGCGACACGACGTGCATGGCCAACCTGATGGGCGGCAGCGTGCGGCGGGACCGCAATCTGGCCTGGTGGCAGTACGTCAACCTCCTGGCGCGGACCAGTGAGAATCTGCAGGGCTTCCCGGCCAGCTACGATGCGCTGCCCGACTGGTCCAACATCAGCCACAATGCCATCCAGCTGCAGCTCGTCGTCGTGCCCAATGCCGACCACAACGCCGGGCAGGTCTTTGGCAGCAGCGAAGGGCAGGCCACGCTGTTCTCCAGTGCACAGATGCCCACGGGCTGGCGGCCCGACGGCTGGACTGCGACGCCGTCCAACGCATCAGCCTCGGGCTCCTCCTCGGCGGGCAGTGCCAGCGCATCTGGCTCAAAGGCTTCTTCGTCGCAGCGGTCGAGCAAGTGCTCGGCGCTTATCCTTATATACGGCCTTGCTCTGGCAGCAGGACTGCTTGCATTGCTGTAATTATTGCATTCTCTCCTCTCTGCATGGCAGCCTGTGCCTCTTTATCACATTGTATACATAGATGCACAATTCATCTCTACTTACATCCCGTCACCTGGCTCAAAAGCCCGCATGCGGAGGCCGAAGCCCCGGTCAACCTTGTCCGGAAGGCTGGCCTGGCTTTCAAACAGGGAAAACGGTGTCGAGTGCTTTGTGTCGTGGTACGCTACCGTGTGCCTGTCGTCTGCTTCGGGGTAGTTTGCGGTAAAGAGGAAGGGCAAGATGGTGAAGAAGACGAGAACAAAGAAGATTGAGCCAGACATCAGCGACGTGGCAAGGACTACATTGCCGTGTGTGGCATAGGCGCGATGACTTGGCTTTGGCTTGGGAGCGTGGTACTTGTAGCCGTCGCCCGGGTTCGAGGCATTGATGTCGGGGTACCGCTGGTTGTAGTCGTTGATAAAGAGCCAGTTGAGCGATGCGTTGGCCGACATCATGGCAAAGTCCTGATGGCTCGTGTTGCCAATAAAGTCGACGGTGTGCGCGGCGGGAAAGGCGCCCCCGTTGACATCGGCCAGGTGCAGGACGTACTGGGAGCCGCGGTCAAGATGTGATCCGCCTTGGCTGCAGAAAGCGGTCAGCAGGGCGCCAGTGCTTTTCCTGCTCCTCCACTCACTCTCGGGCTTCGCAATGAGTGTCTCCCGGGCCATTATCGCTGAAAGGCAAAGAGCATGAACGAGGGCTGTGCAATTGTACCGCGCATCCTCTCTACATACAGCAGTCCCAGGGCCATGTGGACCTTTCTCTTCAGATAGCGTTCGACCACGGCCGACTTGTTTGCAAAGACGTCTTTTCGGGCATACTTGGTCACCTTTGTCATATTCCCACCGAGCCCGTAGTGCCACTGATCGTATGTGGCATTGCAAGAAGAATTGTAGTACGGTCGGGTTGGTGACAGGTATGTCCAGGAGCTGACAGTATAGAGAAGGCATCAGTCTTGTCTTCTTGTCGACGCAGCTGAATCGTGACTCACCCGGGATTGCCCACCCAATAGGACATGTTATCGTCGTATCTCTTTTGCTTCTTCAAGACGGCGTACCGATGTGACCCCTGTCCACCCATCGAGTGGCCGGCAATTCTGTTCGTTGTGACGTTGTAAGCACAGGCGTCAATCTATCTTCCTTTGCCCTTGATATACTCACACGACTTGGTTCAGAGCAGGATACAGCGTCTTGTCAAAGAGCATGTCGGTGAAGTTGTCCATGATGCTGTACGTGGTCAGTGAAGAGTTCAGCTTTGGGGAGCGCGATGTGCCCCCCGCCTCCCACTGCGAGCCGTGGAAGACCAGCTCGTTGGCGAGTGCGGAACCAGCCTGCTGATCCAGGTTGTTCAGCCACACTGGGCTGATGATGAGCACGCTTCCGTTGGCAACACCCGTCGTCTGGTTGGCCTCGACGACGGCCAGGGCGTTGCGGTAGAGATTGGCATACTTCCAGCTGTCGCGCGGCTTTCCTGGCCATGTAATGACGGCGCGCTTGACGTTGGCAGGGTCCAGCCCCGATAGACTGTAGAATGGCATGATGACATTGGGAAGCACCTCCCAGGTCCGGTTCAAGTCAAAGCCGTCCAGCGGGGGGATAGAGATCCAGCCACCCGTCGAGGAGACGTTTGTGTTTGGCGTCGGTACAAAGGGAACAGCCGCGTTCCAGGGCAGCTGCGCTTCGTCGGAGTCGCCCTGGATCAGCTGGTTGGCCGTGTCTGTGATGCCTGTGCTGTTGTTGGCCAGGTATGGAATCTGCTGAACATCCTTGGCGGCTTGTATGGGGTCTGTCGTGTCTTCGTCGGTGATGAACTGGAGATCCCTCTTTTGCTCAATGTGCTGCATGTGAGTCCTGGCACGGGACATCTTGCTGCAGTGCGCTAGCGAGAGCAGGCATGAGCATGCAATGACCAGAGCCACAGTATACGACACCAGGGGCCGTCTGATCGCCATCATGCTGCTGCATCCGTTGTGAGGGTGACTTTCGCTCGCCGCCTGCTTTCCATTCGATTCTACCCTGGGACCGCCGCTTGGGCCCCCCTTCTACCGCCGGACGCTGGAAGCACCCCTGGCGCAACGCAGTGTATGTGCTCTGCATTCTTGCAATTTCAAATTACAATCACGCCAAAATCTATTTTCAGAGATCAACATGGAAGGGGGAGGTGCGTTCGAGATAGTGTAGGAAATGCGTTTGAAATGCAGGGGGCGATTTTCAATTTGACAGGGCCTGCTGCCAAAATTAGACACGAGAGCGACGTCCGATTGGAAATGTGCCCGTGTCACCGGGGCTAGATCTGCACGCACCTGCAACGTTGCACCCAGTGCTGAGGACGATCCATTGGCAGATGTGTCTGTGCGCCATTTGTCGTTTTGGCTCTATACTTAGCTCCCCTTCGATGTCATCGTTGGTAATTATTGTTTCAAGGTGAAAGTTGGCAGGCCCTTGTTGCAAGGCATCAGAAATTTTAATCTGCATGCAAGCTGCAGAGCAAGATAGCGTCAGGTGGAAAGGAAGCCAGCGTCACGTCACGTCGAATCTTAGATTCTCTCCGCGGCTCGCTCTCGCACGAACCACGCAATGCAAAGGCTATTTCCCCGCATTTCATCTGTGCCCCCCTCCACCACATTGGACGAGACGGGAACCACTGAATGCCGGGCCGTTTCCAATGATTGCACTTCGCAGTCTCCGCATTCATCGCTCGCGAGCCTTGATTCACTTTCGTGCATTTCATCTGGCAGGCCAGGATTCCACCACGTTTCTGCAAGAGAATCTCCCAGAGATTGCCATCCGCTCCACGAATCTGCACAACAGGGCGGATCAAGGGGCCAAGTCGAAGGCAAGCAAGGCGATCCAGGTTATCTTGCACGCCGATCGACGTCCAAAGTCGTTTCCGCCCAGTCGCTCCACCGCGCCCATCAAGACCCACTTTGGCCCAGCGCTGATTGGCTGCCATGACTCCCACCTGCAGCAAGTGGACCAGACGGCGCGAGGCACGGGCGACTTGGGGATCCTAAAGGCGCAGGAGCAGCACCCATCGCGTATTGTGGACCTGCCCATCTGCATCAACGAGGGGCTCAAGCTGGACAAGGCCTTTGGCTTTCTCCTCCGCATGGCGCCCATTGCCGGCCTGTCTGTGCCGGAGCCGCTGCAGTGGGAGGCGGCTGCGGTGCTGCAGCAAGTGTACGGCCTGTTTTGCAAGTACGGCGGGATATGGTTCACCTTTGAGCTGTCCTTTGATGGGAAAGTCTCCATGTAAGTGGCAGCAGACTGCCGGTCTTGTCCCTTCTCACAAGTGTTTCCCGGACAGAAATGCGCCCTTTTTGGAGTTTGACGACTACGGGCTCAGTCGGCATTCCGAGCTGAAGAAGCTGCACGAGCAACGCACACGAGATGAGAACACTGCCATGGCAGAGGACGGCGGGCTGTTCTACATCAAGCTTCCCGAACGCGGGTGTGTCGGCTCCTTTGGCTATGGTGCAGGAAACGCAATGGCCACGATGGACGGCCTTGCCCTGGCCGGCGGAAAGGTGAGCCCGCCTCGACTGTCTGGATACTGTCCGCTGATTGTGTCGCAGCCTGCCAACTTTCTCGACGGGGGAGGCGGTGCCAACAAGGCCAATGCGCGCCTGGCAATCGAGACTCTGAATCGCGACGCCGATGTAAAGGCGATCTTTGTCAACAGTGAGTGGCCCCATGGGACGTCGGCAACATTCATCTCATGCATTCGTGCCGACATGCAGCCTTTGGCGGAATCACACAGACCGAGTGAGCAGCTCATTTTGTCGCACTGCCCTCTTCTTGTCCATTGCTCTGACGTTGCGTCTCCCGCCAGCATCGTCGCAGAGGGCATCATCGAAGCAGTCGAGGCAAATGGCATTACAAAGCCAATCGTCGTCCGCGTCCTCGGCACAGGAGCAGAGCGTGCCAACCGGCTGGTGAGTGGGAGGCTGCGAAAGAGAGAAATGGCACTGCAAGAAGCTAACGTGCATCGCAGCTGGAGAACTCCAATCTCGGCTTCACAATCATCCACGACTTTAAGCAAGCAGCTCGCAAGGCAGTCGAGCAGTCGATGTAGCACTTGACTCATCACCGCATCCCTTTCAAGTCACAGGATTCATCGCCGTGACAATTTGAGGGGAATCTACAGGCATCTGCATAGTACGCAAGTCCGGCCGTGGACGTGCTAGGGCCGTCGAGTGCAGCAACCATGTGCCCCAAGATACTGAATGATGACATGCTCTGTGCACTATCACCACAAGCAGGGTCTTTGCTTGACAGTCGGAGAAAGTATAATCCCATCGACACTGACCATTGACGCGCACAACGGACTCTAGAACCTTGCCGTTCACCGGAGGTATCGCACAATGATGATGATATTCAACAAAGATCCCATGACATTCGTACACTTAGTCTTTGACTGCGAGCGAGCCAACAGGCAGTTGAAAGTACGACGTGGTGGGTGTGAGGAGCGAGGCAGAGGTAAGGTAAAAGGCCGCGACAGACGTGAGGATGCCCGTGACGCCGCCAGCGACCTGCAGACTGGCGTGCTCGTAGTAGTAGAAGCCGCCCAGCAGACCAAAGGTGAGATCAAGCAAGGCGAGGCTATTCCCAGGTGCAATGGTTAGAAGAGACATTCTAAGCGCGAAGGCAAGGGATGAAACTCACAGGACAACAAGGGTGATGCTGGCACGAGCAGACGCAATGAGCAAACACGATGTGACGCCAAACCAGCACCACAGAAAGAGCCCGATGGCACTGTTGAGCTCCGAGGCAAAGCCACCGGCTTCGGTATAGACTCCAGGGATGCCGGCATAGCTGCCTGTGATGCCGAAAAAGGGGATAAAGAGGAATGAAAAGCCAAACCAGAAGAAGCCGTAGATGCAAAAGATTGTGGCCCCCAGCGTGTTTCCAGACGCATACTCCCACAAGCCAGAGCAGTACTGCACCAGGCCACCGTAGAAGAGGGCGTAGATGACAATGGCGTTGGGCATGGTCACGCCGGCTGCTCCGACATTGTACAGCGACAGAATCAGCGTCGTCGTGCCAAAGGCCATGGCACCCAGCGGAAGCGGGTTGCCAATCTTGCGGTGACTGGCTCCGATGGCAATCAGGTCATCATTGGCAACGTGGCCTCCAGGTGTGGTGGCTAGAAGAGAGCAAGGTCAGGGATCCCACCTGGTGACTCATACTCTTGCATGACTCACTTCGGTATACCGTTAAGCCTTCCTTTGTCACGGAGGCATTCTGCGACTGAAGCTCGGGGTCGACAGCGGGCTGGTATCCAAGATTTTGCGACATTGTTGGTGGTGAGTGGGTGCGAGACAAGTCAAAGTGGGAGAGACAGAGGAGGAAAGGGTAGCGAGGGGAGGAGGGGAGGTACGACCTGCTCAGTAGATATAAATGCCTCTAGACTTTGGCACTTTCCCTCTCCAAAGCGGCCCCTGCTGCTGCCCAGAAGCTGGCACAATAGTGAACCCATGCACTTCCCAGCCGCCCTTTTACAGCCCGCCTCTAGTCCAGTGCCTGCGATGGCGCACTATCCTACGCACCCCGCGTCTGCCCCGCTTTGCAGGGACTGTCAGTGCCTGAATTGTGGCTGGCGAATCTAGACTAAAGTGCATTACTCACGGAGTTCCGAGCAGATTCCGCCCACTATAAATTAAAGTTAGCCTTGCCGATGGCGCCGTGGGGTAGTCTGATACACGGAGATGGGCCCATCCCTGCAAAAACGCAGAGGGAGCCCGCCGTGGCCAATGTGGGTACAAGACGGAATTGCGGGCGGCCTCCGAATATGTATTGGCGTCGTGAGATAGGTTCCAGACTCTGGTGTGTGGATACTGCGTCGATGCTACAGTGGCTCGAAACCGACTATGCAAGCGGCTGCACCAAGTCCCTTGCGGGTGCTGCCCGATTAGGTACTTCTCGACACTCGTAGCGGGAAGGCAACATCAGTGAGCGACACTGTTCAAGGAGACGTGTATAAGCCGCAACCCTTGATAAGTCGTACCCCGCCCCACAACTTTCCCGCCCCCTCTCCCTAACCCAATTCACCCTCTCTACTCCCTAGCAATGTCTCGATCTCTAAAGCAGCAACTCGGGCTGGCACCTATGCCAACAGAGCCAAAGCACGAGCATGTCAGTGTGGGCGGCAACCGTCTGACGCGCACTGTCACACACGGCGGACACGAGGTGGAGACCCAAAAGCCCGGACTGCCAACCTACCACCGTAGGATCGGAAAGTGAGTCCACCGTTCCCAGATGGGGCTATCCAGACGAGGCTAAGAAGGCACGGCTGACACACCTTCTTCCCCCAGTCCCTACCCCATGTTTGGCCTCGCGCTAGCCTCTTCATTCACCATGCTGGGCTGCCTCTTGCTCAACCTCCGTGGCCCGCAGAGCCAGCAGATCTGGATCACCATGGCGCTGCCATTGTGCGGAGGCGGCGGCCTCACCGCCATGATGTTCTCCTTTGCCGAGGGAAACACCTGGCTGGCAACAGCATGCGGATCTCTGGCGGGAATTATCGGTGGTCTCTCGTTGATCTTTCTGCCCTGGGCCAATGTCCAAGTGTCTTACGTCGAGGCATTCGGCCCGGAAGAGGGTGTGGCGGAGCTCTTCAAGGCACTGTCCATCGTCTCGTTCTGCTCCATTATTCCCGTCTTTATCGTCTTTATGACTTCCTTCAAGACGGCAGCGCCAATTGCACTTGCTACTCTGATGCTCTGCCTTACGTGAGTGGCCATCGTCTTTTCAGCGGCAGTTTAGATCCTTACTCTTCTCCTTTATCTTACAGCCTGACCACGGGAGGCATCCAATGGTACGACTACCCAAACATGGCCGTCCAGCACGCCCAAGGAGGGATTGCTCTGGCCATTGGAGTCATCCTGTTCGTCAACGTACTGTCCGTCTTGCTTGCCGAAGAAGGCATCCACATTGTGAGTACTGCATTGGTTGCAACGCGAGCATGCCTCTGACAGGCTCTTTTCTCTTCATCGAATAGATTCCTGTATTCCCGCTTCCTCGTGTCGACGAATGAAGAGGGCGCAATGTATATACAAGTGCTTTCGCATTCTACTCGTGCAACAATCGTCACTCTGCTATCCTCTCGCGGCGGTCCCAGTCTGTCCACTGCTTATTTAGAATGCAAAGCCGCGTTCCTTTGCCGTCGGCATCGAATCTAATCTCGAGTGCCTACGCGTGATGCCGTTGTTTAAAGTGCCGGGTAGTCAACTCGTCTGGGTAAGAAGTTTGCCCGCGTACCCATCACTTACTCTGCCGTGATGGAGGCCGGCATGATGGCATCCTCAACAGGTCCACACAGACACAAGTCGAAAAAGAGCAGGGTGGCCAGCTGCTTGAACTGCAGGGACCGCAAGCTTAAGTGCGATCGCCGCATGCCAGTGAGTGGCCGAATGTAAGGGGGACTAGATCTGCTCTGACAAAGGCATTACATGCAGTGTGGCACCTGCGTAGAACGCGAGGAAGTGCAGCTGTGCAAGTGGACCGGCGTGTGGGAGACTCGCCTGCCATCGCCGCATACATTTGTATCCAGACTTCACCGAGAGCAGCAGCCAGGGACGCAGCATGCACTGGGGTCCGCCGCGGGGCCGCGAGAGCTGCTGTCGCACTTGCACGAGTGTCAGCGGCGACTGAACCAGGTGCAGTCGATTGTGTTGGAGATGCCCTACTCGTCCATGGCATCCGCCTCCAGTCCAAAGCATCTCGGGCTGTCCGAAGTCAACAGCGACGACTGGAAGGCCCTCCACGCCATTTCTCTCCTCGCCCCTCTCGACGAACTCAAAGAGGCCATCTCCTTCTATGTGCGTCGGTGCTCTCCAGTAAAGCACCGAGACTGACTTTGCTCTTTAATATTCCAGTTCCACACCATCGGCATATCCTTCTACGCCATTGAAGAGACGTCGTTCATCACCGAGTTTCAGAAGCACTACCCCCGATACGCCCAGATCCAGTCGTGCATTCAGCGAGGCAGTCACGATGCGGCCGCCATGTCCGAGGCCCATCGGCAGTGGCAGTGGATGGCCAATCAGGAGGACACGACTTTCCTGGGCCTCCTCTTGGCTGTTTATGGCATGTTCGTACGCCGCTCTTTGCGCAGAAGCGGGTAGCTGACCGAGCCTTGCCCTTGCTTATTTAGGTCACTCATCTGGGGATATGCCCCACATCAGAGCAGCCTTGTCCCAGCGCACAAGAGCTCGTCGACATTTGCCCATGTGGGCATCATCCTCGAGGCGTGTCACCAGCTATTCAGAGGCATCGAGCCGCTTCTGCATCCGACGCTCGACAGTCTGCGGCTCTGCATCGCCCTCATTGTCATGAACAACACCACAAAGGGCACCGTCAAGTCGACTGGTCTCCTGGCCGAAGGCGCCCACATTGCCATGTCGCTTTCTCTGGTGCGTGCAGCTGTGTCAAGCGGATGGCAGAGAGGGCTTGCTGACAGACGCTTCCATGTAGGACAAGGAGCCGGGCACAGAGGTGGATGCGGCGACGGCAAGGGACAGGATCCACCTGTTTGTCACGCTCACCACCTTTGACTGGATGGGAAGTCTGACGTTCAAGCCGTACCTTCTTCTCCCTCGAGACCCCACCCGTCATCCTCTCCTCTACGGCGAGCCTGGGCGGTCAAGGTGGTCCAATGAAGTGAATCCAGGTGCGAACATCTTGACGGAAAGGATGCGGGTGAGTGGCAGCACGGGCCGGCGCAAGAGGAAATACTGAAGATGACTGCACCAGTTTAAAACCCTCCTGGCTTCGACTGCCCGCTATACGTTTGATCACGCTAGCAGGAATAGCAGAGACGATCCGGCCATCTCTGAAGCGCTGGAGAGAGACTGGAAGGAGCTCGACAAGTTCGTTCCCAAGCTGGTGGTGAGTAGCGTCAGCCCGGTGCCAGTCTCGCCTGTTGGGGTGTATTGACATCTACGATGACTCGCAGAACGAGGTTGGCTACAAAAACGAGCGGGCCATTGCGCATGCGACTGACTTGAAGGCCTTTATTGCGATCCAGAGACTGTCCTTTACAAGGTAGGTTCGACGTTGTAAAGTCGTGTGAGGGCGCTCGCTCACTCATAGTGATTATCTGCCGCAGAGACGAGGGAGAGGCCAGGGCGAGACAGCTGTACAAGTGCAGCCAGGAGCTCGTCTCGATGGTCGCCGACACCATCCGCGAGATAGCAAGCCCGACTCTACCCGGGCGTGCTCGAGTGATGCTGATCTTTGGCATCCGATCGGTGAGTCTTTGCACTCGATGCAGCATTGTAGACACAATCGGACTTACTCTTGCCGCCACAGGACATCATTCCCCTCCTGTGGTACTCTCTCCAATCCTGCGCCATTGGGCTCCTCATAGTCGAGAAAGCGCAAAAGAATGGTGAGTCTTTTTGTGTGCAGCAGTCTGTGGATCTCGCGCTCATCTCTCTGCCGGTCTCTCTACCAGGAATGAGGTTGAATGACTGCGAAAAGACAGACAGGGACAACGACGTCTGTCGCGGGCTATTCCGAGAGCTAGAGCTTCACGGCATGCTCGTCAGGAAAGCGATGCCGGCTCGAAGCTTGATGAACGTCTTTGACAACGAGGTGCGCGCAAAAATCCTCTCTCTGTGTATGTTTGTGCTCACCGCTCCCCTCGCAGGACACGACGGACACTAGCCCTCAGTCGAGCTCGACGGGCTTTCCCTCCAACTTTGATGCCCTCAACGAATTTCTAGCCTGCCCCTTGTTGCCCTTGGAGAGAGACTACCCCGACCTCATGTCCTTTTCCCTGCCTCCCTTTGACGACATGCACGCCATCCAGGGGACAGACTATGTGCATCAGCACTCGACGGCTGTAGGTCTGCAAGGGTAGAATGCAGCGTATCACTGCAACTGTATTAGTACATCATGAAAATCATGTGCAGGGGGCATTACGACGTTGCTGCAGTGACCCTTTTTGATTTTCTAAAGGCAAGAATAGCAAAGACACTCGATCAAAGTTCTGGAGAGCGGCAGATGCGCGTCTGGTGTGAATTCTTACCGGCGGTCTTTGCATCTCTCTTTCTTCCAGACTCGATCCCCAAATGAAGGACATCTTTGAGTCGCAGCGCCTCCTCTACCGCGCAGTAGACGTGGAACAAGATGAGGCGCTCTTCTTGACCATTCAGTGTGACGCTCTAGACTTGCAGCTCTCCAATGCACGACTCAAGGCTCCGCAGGGGAAAAGGCATGCTCGCTCGTACATGAAGGATGTGGCCGAAGACTCTCTTCTGGGGGTGGTCATCTGTCTCAAGCCTCAGTCAGGAGAGAAAGAGGCGGAGTCTATCGGAGTGCTGCATCTCAGTCGTAGCGGGCCAGAAATGGTGCATCACCGGCACAGCGATATCGGCATAGACATTGTAGAACAGCATCAGGGAAAGGGCTACGGAGGAGAAGCCATTCGATGGGCTACTCGCTGGGGCTTCGAGGCTGCTGGCTTGCACCGCATCCAGCTTCGAGCGTTCGAGTACAACAGTCGAGCACTGCATCTCTACCAGAAACTTGGATTCAAGCAAGAGGGAAGGTGGCGAGAGCTCCTCTGGCACCAGGGACGGTTCTGGGACGACTTTCAGTTCAGCATGCTGGCGCACGAGTGGTTCGCACGAGAGGGCACTGAAGCAGGTTCAAGCAGAGTAATATAGAGTAATATGAGGAACATTTTATTTATTTCGCTTCTTTTTAAAAGGCGCACATCATCTATACAAGGACGCCCGATCCCTAGGGAGCGGGAAGATTGAGGTTGATGCCGAGAGAGTCGGTAAGGCCATAGACGGTGACGAGGAGGGGGTCCACAATCGTCGACAGTCCAGGCGCCAGGGTAATAAGCAAGCCTTTGATATGCGAAACATCAACGTCAGCGTTTCTTCCTCGCGTGACGCCATCGCCTGCAAAGACTCACCTTCAACGCCGAGGATAAGTGTCGTCAGTGTGGGCGTCAAGGCAATGACTAGGTCCTGGACAGTGCCCAAGTCCAGATTGGCAGTGACTAGGAGATGCAGCAATTTCAGCAATTGCAAGTATGGACTGCCCTTCGAGAAAGACTCACGGTGTGACACTAGAGGCGTTGCAGTCATCAACGTCTTGTTGAGATCAATCACCAGCTGATCGACGGCCGTGTTCAAGTCGGGTCCCTGGCGCTTGGAGTTCTGCGCGCTCTTGGCCTGGGCAGCAAGGGCGGTAAAGGTGTGAGCGGCAGGAGCAATGGCCGTGGTGATCTGGTCAATGACGGGCTTCATCTGCTCGGCCGTGACGGTGTTGGTGTCGAGCTTGCTCATCGCTTCATTTGCTTGCTCGAGCCCGGCGGATGCTCCCGATTGAGCGGCAGCGGCCTGCGAGTTGATGGAGTCAGCCCGCGTGGCGAGAACATTACGAATGAAGAGGGACCCCTCCACGGCCGACAGAGGAGCACTTGCGAGGTCGCGCTGGTTGACGTTGATGGCAGCCGCATTGATGCCGACGACGGCGAGGGCGGCAAAGACAAAGAAGGAAGAGATCTGCATCGTTTGGGATCAAGATTGAGAGAGAAGAATTGGGAAAGGAAGATAGTTGGGTGGTGCAGAAGTTGTGAAACTTTCCAGACAGTCGCTTTATATACCAAGCCGGAGGCTGGTGCAAGGGCGACCCTGGCATTCCCGGCTTCAGACGACCTGCAAAGATAACGACTCTGCAGCGGCACACAGGCAGAGACGCACCATGACGGCTACTGGGCAAGAGCAAAATTTGCTAAGTGCACATCTCTAGCGCATCACTGGCAGCCTTGTTCGTCGAAGCGTACCGGCAGGGGACATGCTCCGGATTGCTCCTCGTCCAATGGGTGGAGGTACTGCTGTTGGAAGGCAACGAATTTCGCCACAAAGAGGAGGAAATGAGGGATCCGATGACCTCAGATGTGCTTTGATTACATGCATGTTGAGAGAAGGAACGTGCAGCATGGTCACTCATCGACTGTTCTTTCGTCATGGCCTTCACCGCACTACGCTCGCCGGGAGTCAAAGGCATCGTCAGCGTGCAGATCCGATGTACACACGTCTCTTGCGGTGCAGCTCGATGACCCTAGCCGAAATCTTGCAACTGGACAGCTGATCCACTAGAGAGATAGGTTTTGAAGACTGGCTGGCTAGACTGCCTTCTGCATTGGTACGTCTGAAGATGCCTGTGCTAGTGCCTCGGACCGAGCCTAAGCGGCGTCGCTAACGACGCGAAATCTTCCCAGGAAAGATTGGAACGCTTTAAATACTTGCCCGAGGCTTCTTCTTCCTATCCCCTGGCTTGTGCGGGATCTAGGTGCAGTCAGACGAGACTAGCGCTCCGTCGGGCATGCCGGCATCTTTTGATATGGGAGAGCGGTATCGCACTAGCATGCGGAATTGTCCCTCGGCTACGATTGGGAGGAGATTTGGAGACTCACTTCTTACTGTCGGAACACATAGGCAGTCTCTTGGCAAAATAGCAAAGCGTGAAGGAGCCCGTCTGGGATAACCCTGCCAGAAAGCAAGAGAAGATTTGCTTTCAAGAAATCGTTGGCTTGCTTGCAACGTGGTACAGAGACGGGCAGCCGCTGCCGAGGGAATTTTACCAAACGAAGGTCAGAACAAGCTAGATCGTCGAAAAGGAGTACTCTGCCCTCCAGTGATAGGGTCGATGTTCATCGTAGATTTGGTTGCGTCCCCATTGCGGGTTGTTGATGCCGTCGACTGGGAAAGAGTCATTTCAGCGGAGGACTCACCCCCTGCTCTTTGTCACACTCACTGTAGTCTTGCATCTCGACCACCACGCAGCTGTGGTTCTCGTATATTTTGTCCAGGGTGCCGTCTCCGCCATGCGCTCGCTTTCGCGGAATCGAGCCCTTTGCCCCGCTGATGCCGTCGCAGGTGTAGATCTGCATGGCCACCTGGTCCGTCTTGACCTTCATCTGGATGCCGCTCTCTGGCGACGTCAGTGTCAGGACAGTATCTTGGCGTTCATGTTCACTCATGACAAAGCACGAGTCCCACCCCTGGCAGCCCGCTCCACAGACTCCCTCGGTCTCGTTGAATCGCTCGGAAAAGGTCCTGGGCGTCTGAAAGTCGTAGGGCGTGTCCCTCACACTGGGTATCGGCCCACTGGGAATCAGTGTACTGTCCGTCTGGATGTACCTGTCAGCCTTTGGCATATGCAACGTGTGATTCAGAATCGATTGCGTCTCGTTGTAGCCATGCAGCGCCCAGTACACATGATGCGAGAGCATGACGGGGCTTTTGCCATTGCTGACGTTAGCGTCCATTTCAATGCGGAACTCGCCCCTGTTGCCCAGCGTATACCGAGCAGTCGCCACGACGTCGGCGGGGAAGCCCTGGTTGCCTGCCGGGTCGTGAAGAGTGAACTGCACCGCACTCGCATTTAGGCTGCTGACGGAGTAGGATCGATTGTCAAAGCCGTGCCCGCCGTGCAGCGTGTCCAGGCCGTTTTCGTTTAGTGGCGTGTGGTACACGGCGCCGTCGATTTCAAATGTCCCATTCTTGATCCTGTTAGCATAGCGACCTACTTGTGGGCCAAAGTAGGGATGCACCGGGTCGTGGCCTTGGTTGGTGACGTTGTCGTAGCCTGCAATAATGTCCCTCCACACCTCGTTGCGATCTCGAGTCCAGAACTCCAGCATGGTCGCTCCATGGGGCATAAAGGTGGCCCGCAGGCTGTCATCTGGAGAGCGGAGGTTGATGCGATTGTAGGGATAGACGGGCTGCAGCGCTTCAGGGCATGCAGAGAGCATCGACACGCTGAGGAAGCCATCGTCACTCGAATTAGAGGCCGATTTGCCTGGCCGATCTGAGGCAGCAAAGCCCACTGCACAGTCGTAGGATCCAATGGTGCCATTGTTGACAAAGGCAGCCCGAACAGCCGTCGAGGCACATATCAGAGATACGATGCTGGACAGCAGCATCGTCGAGTACGTCGCAGAAGGTAATGATCGGTAAGCCAAGCTAGTCACGCATATATGCTTAAATGGCTGCAGGATCGATCGACTGACTACTGCACGGCATCTATACGCAAAACGGAGCTCCTCGTCCTTTTCCACACTTCTAGCGCCGGCACTTTCGCCTCATTTGTGGGGTAAGCAAGGTCTGCCGCTCATTGTCGAGGTCCGGGCGGGAATCTTTTGCACCGAAAGCCACACTGCCATACAGGGCATTACCTTGCGGGGACGTTCAAGAGTGTCGCCGGAAGGCTAATTCATTAGCTATTGCAAAGTATGGCTAGTGTACATGTGCGGGGTAATTTTAGGGCACTATATCTGCTCCTTGCTCTGACAAGGCCCCCGGCTTACTCTGTACAGTACCTGCTAAAAGCATCTACGTCAGTGTGTTGTTGTTTCAATCTCCGTGCAGGGGAAACAAAGTAACCCGGAGTCTTCGCCGAATATTTAATCCTCAGCAAGTTTTGCATTTTCATAAAAGATTGCCGAGCATGACTTGCGGAAATCTACTGAATCTGCGGGGAAGACAGCTAGGTGGAAAAGGGCGCCGTTCACTAGCGTCGGAAATCTTTTCTCTTCGTCATGCAGGTCCCAGCTGTTTGCCAAGACGCATATAAAGCGTTGCTGGGACGGATGGCTCTTCCCCGCACCCCTCTCTGTCCGCCTCGTACCTGCTGCAATGTCGGAGCATTCCTCGCCAGAAAAGTCCAAGTCGGATCTTCGAACCGACATGGCGGATGTACACGATGTCGAGGGGGATGGAAAGCATCAAGCCTATGGCGATGACACTGCCAGGTTTGCTCAGATTACCGTCCCGTCGATACTTCTCGGTGAGTTAGATCGAGCGGCTACAGCTGCAGACTAGCACCCTGACCCCTACTGTAATCTTGACTTGCCCTGACTCACAGGCGTTGGCATCTGCGTCGGTGGCTTCCTCTTTGGCTATGACATTGGTGTCATCTCAGGCTGCCTGATCATGCAGCCGTTTCAACGAGTCTTTGGAGGCGACTTCAACCCAGCGACGATGCAGTACACCCTGAGCCCCAACATTGCATCGCTCATTACGGCCACTCTGAGCATTGGCACCTTTGTGGGAGCACTGGCACAGGCACCCGTCTCGGACTACCTCGGACGCAAGTGGAGCATGCTGGTGTGGGCATTCTTCTTCACAGTCGGCGCCGTCATCCAGACGTCTGCTGGAGAATTTGCAGACACGTCCAAGAACCTGAGTCAGATGTACGCCGGCCGCTTCTTTGCTGGGCTCGGCGTCGGGGCGCTGTCTGGCCTCTCGCCCTTGTACCTGGCCGAGACTGCGCCAAAGGCAATTCGTGGCGCAATGGTGTCTTGCTACCAGCTCCTGATCATCTTTGGCATCTTTCTCTCCTATGCCATCTCGTATGGGTCCAACACCATCACGACTAGCTCGGCGTGCTGGCGCATTCCCGTCGGTCTGCAGGCTGCCTGGGGTCTCCTCTTGATCGCCATCATGATTGTTCTGCCCGAGAGCCCTCGATGGCTGCTTCAAAAGGAGCGCGAAGTCGAGGCACGCAACGTCATGGCCAACATGCGTGGAATCAGCCTCGTCGACGACGGCACGGGCAAGGGACCGCGAGGAGACGCAAACATGGAAGCGGATCTGCAAGAGATGATTGAGGGCATCCGAGAGGAAGCCGTCGCCTTTGCCAACTACAACTACATTTCCGCCTATGCCCTCTGCTTTTCCTCAAAGAATCAAATGTGGCGACGCACACTGACTGGCATGATGCTCCAGCTCTTGCAGCAGCTGTGTGGTCAGAACTTCTACTACTGTGAGCAAAGTGCTTGCGATTTCCACGACGTTTTGCTGACCTTTGCCTCCTTCCACCAGATTATGTGAATATGTTGTCGGCGTGGCGGGTTGTGTTTTTGTACTGACATGAACTTTCAGGGTCCACGATTCTTCCTCGCATCTGGATCAGCTTTGCAGCCGCTGCTCATCCAGCTCATCTTTGGGGCTGTGTCCTTGATTTGCACGTTGCCCGCCCTCATTTCCATTGAAAAAGTCGGACGGAGAAAGTCGCTCATCGTCGGTGCATTTGCGCAAGCCACTTGTGCCTTTATTGTCGCCTTTGTCGGCCGGTACGGCATCGTCCAGGGCGGTGCCGAGCCCACGACGTCGAGCCAGAAGATGTCTGCCAATGCCTTTATCGCCTTTGCCGTCTTGCACCTGGCCTTCTTCTCTGCTCTATGGGGCCCCACACCATGGATCTTCTGTAAGTGTCGAGTGTGGTGCGCCAGGCATCTATTCTTCCACTCACTCGCCATCTCGACTCTCTACAGGCAGCGAAAACTTTCCCCAGCACCTGCGGGCAAAGTGCATCAGTCTCTGCGCAGCGACAAACTGGGTCTGGAACTTTTTGCTGTCGTTTTTCAGCGACAAGATTGCGAGCGAGTACGAGTCGTTTATCATGCTCATCTTTGGCTCCGTCTTGATCTTTTCCGGCTTCTTCGTCTTCCTCGTGGTGCCCGAGCTAAAGGGCCTGAGCCTGGAGGTGAGCCTTACCTGCGGGGGGAAGACATGAACCAATCTGACACAGCCACCTCCTCCTCCCTACAGCAAGTCGACGAGATGTACCAGAACAAGTCTCTGCGTCCGTGGCAGACGACAAAGTGGCAGCCCCAGTCGGGCAGAGACAAGAATCGAAGCGCCATTGGCCTCAGCCAGATTATCAAGTTCAACAAAAAGTCTTGATCGACTGCCTCTACTGTACTCTATGTATCATGAAGGATGTCCGATGCAATGTGATGATGATGTATGTACAAGCGCTTCTTCAGCGGCATGCGTTGCAGGAGCGTGGACTAGGTGTAGTGGAAAGTAAAGGCATTGAGGAGAGCGCTGGGCAGACCGTCCCAAGTATAGCCGGCAGCTGTCACCGGTGACTGCGGGTCCGTCACGTCGGCCGTCTGGCTGTGGCGCACCGGCTCGATTCCTGTTCGGAAGAACTCTTCCAGCTGCATCGTGGTAAAGTCGAGATTGACGGCGCTTGGTACGATTGTGCTTGGCTCAGTCAGGATCGGCTGCATGACCGGCTGAGCAAGTGAATCGGTCAAGATGGGGTCGCGCGGTGGGCTACCACCAAGCAATTGTGCATTTCGGCTGCCTTCTTGATCCCAGCCCTGCTTGCGCGACGAGTGCTGATAGTAGTCTCCAAAGACGCCCTGGTTTGTCCAGGCATTGATGAGCGCTTCCGTGTCCACCTCTGTCGTGGTGCTAAATTGACCAGAAAAGCCAAGACCTAGGGGTGACTCACCCGAAGCAGCAGACTCGTTGGACATGAAGTGACCCGGGACGACAGACGGCGACTCTCCATTCTTGGAGAGGGCGCCAGTCTCCGCGTACACTTTGCTCTGATCTTGATGCTCTTGTCTGAGCGGCGTCTGGTCACCATGTGCTCTGGACTTCTTTCCTCGTGCTGCCTTTGCCCACTTCAGCACCATTTCGACATCGCGCACAGGCGCAGGCCGGGCTTCTTCGTCGGTATTGCCGGAATGCACATCATCCTCAGCAGCTCCCGCCATTTCCTGACGCAGTGCCCGAGCCGGCCAGTCTGCCCCTCTCCAGCGTAGCGCCAGACGGTCCAGCATGTGTTGGCAGGTCAACAGATTCATTTGTGCATACTGTCCCTTGGAAATAAACTCATCAAATGGACCATGGACTGCAAATTGCCCCTTTGAGACTTCTTTCTCCGAGCCGCCATCCATTGCGAGTCCCTGGCCAGCTTTCAAACCCCCTCGGGAAACTGGTCTGGACTGGGCTGCGTACCCCAGTCTTCGAAGAGCATCTCTGACGCCCTCTTTCTCTGCCAGAAAGGCCCGCCCTGCCGGTAGGATGAGCTGGTCCAGGTATGGGTTGCAATCAATGTATGGATTCATGCCCGGGCATTCTCCGTTGATGCCATTCATGGCGTTATTATCCAGTGTTGCATCCTCGGCAAAGCGAAGAATGCTGACAATTGTGCCCGAAGCTTGATTGGCAATGGAAGCCAGCTTGGAAGGAACCGAGACATCAAAGTCTTTGTTGAATCGGCGCAACAGAGAGGGCCGATTCAGCAGACTCATGATGCTCTGCAGCAGTATATGGAGATACACAAAGGCGGCCCCTTGATTCGCATTGGCCATGTCGCGAAACGTCGTCACTCCAAATTGCAGCGCTGGGCGAAGAGTCTCGTAGTAGTGTGCTAGATCGTACCATATACTCTGCAGCTTTCTCCCCTTTTCCTCCAGCGACGTGTCTGTCACCTTCTGATTGAGCAGCTCGCCAATGCGCCCCCTCTTGAGGAGGACACGAACGACATGTCCATTTACGAAACCATCCGACAAAGGGTCCTCTCCCAAGGCCGGTAGCATGCAGTCAAAAGAGTCTTCCCGGATGGACACGGATCGTCCTGTTCCAAAGCAAGTGATGCGATCTAGACTGACAATGGCCCAGAACAGCAGACGAGCTCGCTCTTGCTGCTTTCTGCCGGGCATGCTCATGATGGTCGCCTCGTGTTGGAGTCCAAGATCAGTGGCCATTCGGAGTGCCATGCCAATGTACATCCAGAGGCCTGAATCTGCGCCCAGAGCAAATTCCGAGTAGGAGATGACGAGGAGCGCTTCAATGACGTCCAGAGATGGCCAGCTCAGCATGGGCACAAGAAGCGTCTTTGCCATGTCGGAGAAGGGCTCTCCCTTTGTTTTGGCGTTGGCCCGTCCCAGATCTGGGTGGTTGCTGATCTGGGCACTGACTGCGCACAGTGCATTTGCAAGTATAGCAGGCAGCTCCCCCGCCGCTGCACCTGCCATCACCTCGTCCTCATCTAGCCAGGGAAAGCACGAGGCCTTGAAGTACTTGATGACCAGTCCCACCAACTGGACCAGGATGTCTCGTCGTGGGTAACGCGGTCGATTCAGATCAAAGAGATCACGATGAGCAGAGGGTGAAGGGTGAGACTGCTCTGAAGACAGAGATGCTGCTTGCCGTGATGGATTCGAGGGCTTTTCACCCTGCGTGGTGCTACCCGCCTCGTCCGTCTCAGGATAGACGCCTACCTGGATTTTGCGGATACCAGGAGTATTTGCCGTAGCACCAAACCATCGAAAGAAGGGCAATGCCAGCTTTTCAAATCTGGGTTGAGGAATGCTCCCCGCACGCCTGCCGACTGGCCCAGACAGCAGATGTGAGACGGACAGGCGATCCATAGCGTCATTCGACGCTGGATTAATTCCTATCGATTTGTGCCGAATGGTTACGTCCGGTCTCGAATTTAGATTGTAGTCAAAAGAGCGCCGAGAAGCTGGCTGTAAGCTTTCGAGAGATGACGTCGACGCATACGGAAGTTGATACTGAATGCTCGAGACGCTCCTTCGACTGGGTGGAGCGAGGTTCGCAGGATTGGCAAAGGAGCGGAAGGTAGCCTTGGCCCTGCCCTTTCCTTTACCTTCTCTCGACGCCTGGTCCTGCTTCGCCTTTCCTGCTTCAGACTTGCCAGCAGACTTTCCCCTCTCTACAGAAGCAGACTTCGAAGACTGAGTGGATCCAGACGCTAGGCTTCGACTAGTCGCCTGCTCGATGTGCATTTTTAGAGGTGGGCCATAGTCGTTGAATCTCTGCAATCGAAGCTCAGAAGACAGATCATCGACTCGGAAGAGGCACTCTGCTCCCGAAGAGGAGCAGCGTTGGCAAACTGGCTCGTCTGGCTTCAGCAAGCACTTGACCTTTTTCGAATGGCTGTCGAAGTGTGATCAGCTGGAAGAGAAGCAGCTTTTCCTCTCTGCATGCTCACCAATACTCGCAGGCCGACACTGGCCTGGTCCTCTTCTTCCTCTGTGGCTTGCTCAGATCGCTAGGGGAGCTCATGCGAGCTACACTAGCGAGTGCCATTGCTTGCTCTAGAGCATTGGGCTCTATTCCCAGTCGGCGGCTGTCTCAAGAGGTGCTCCTCCGTATTGGTAGTGTAAAGAAGAAATCTAAATTAGAGTGATGCGGGGCAACGACGCCAGACATGTCTAGGCTAATAATATACGTCCTAATATACGTCCTGTATGTTTTCACGACGCAGAAATCTAACGCGACGAGGCAGCAAAAAGAAGACGATTGGGAAAGACACACCTCACCTTCGAGAAAGGCTGTGAGGAGAGAACTGGATGGTATACTGTAAAATGTATAACAAATGCAAGTTGTGGGATAAAGAGTGTAATTATTACACAAAAAACTCATTGCCCTACGACTTGAGAACAGGTACTCCTCGCCGCACCCTCGTCATGGCAGGGGCTTCGACAGCCACGGCATCGGCAATTCTTGCCCGTCTTGACTCCATCAGCCGATCCAATTCGTCAAGTTTTTCCGCTTCCACCTCGACCTCCTTCAATCGCAAGCTCCACCAAGTCTTTTCTTCCCTCCTCTCCTCGTCCAGGATGCGAGCACCGGCATGGGTCTTTCCCAAATCACTCACTCTTGCGACTGTATTGATATCAATGTCGCTGAAGGAGGAACTGCCCATCACTGGACTCTTTTTGTGTGCCGACAAGTGACTTTGAGACGTCGCCTTTTTCAGCACCTTGACCTCTTTGTTGCTCTCTTTAGCGTTCTCCTTTGTGCTCTCCTGACTGGGCGCTAGTGGCTGTCCCTGTTCCACCATCGCCACTGTCCGGTTGGCTGCATCAGACAGGCACTGCTGTGACGGTGATCGGGGAAAGGGAAGTCCCGCTTGAAGCAGAGCCGTCAGCGTTGTTCGATCACCACACTTGGCTGCATTGTCGACCATCTGGGTAATGTGTCCACGGCGACGCAACCAGTCGGCCTGCGCTGTAGTCGGCGTTGCCTGCCGACGGTGTGCGCTGACCGCTCCAAAGATGGGTGAAGACAGATTCGTATGGGGATGCCTCATTTGCCTCCGTTGCGCTTGGATGCAACTCAGAAACGATCTCTCGAGTGCCTTTTCCCAAAGTGAAAGCGTCTCCTGCGCAGTGACAGCGCTGCTCTTGGCCTCATCAGCAGAAGAAAAGACAAAAACAACAGTGCCAGAGCTACTACTGCTCCGGAGACATTCGCCCCACCATACTCAAAGGCAGTACTTCAATCTCTAGCACTGGTGTCGAGCTGCCTATCGTATCACATTTCACTGACCGCTTTGTCACCCCCAAGATCCTCGAAAGACCACCGCGAGATACGACTGAATAGCGAGCAGTGTCTTCCGCTCCTTGAGGCAGCAATGGTGATGCCGTCTTACTCTGAGTTCCAGACCTCTTCTTGCTCGCCTTGTTGATTGCTTTGGCTGCCTCCCTGTCTTCTTCTTTGTGCATCGTAGTGAGTAAGAGGAGATCATCAAACACAAAGGCGTACAGAGTCGTCTCGTCCTCGTTTTCACTGTGTTTGCTCTGCAGCTGCCCGCGAGAGAATAAGTTGGCCATTGTTGCCTTTCGACTGGTGGGTCGGGGTGGTGGGACCGTTGCACTCTTCTTTCCCCCTGATGACAGAAAGGAAGGAGCACCAGAGGATGGGCTATTTGAGTGCATCGAGTGATGGTTTAATTGCACTGCACTTGCCGAGCTTGTAGCATCTTCAGATTGCAATGAAGGCGATATTGGGGTAGCACGATACGACATCGACGGAGGAGAGACTCCCTCTGGCGAAAGTAGCGATGTGCCGCTTCCATGTCGGGGAGAAGGCAAAAAGCCGCTGTTGCTCTTAAGTCCAAGAGGCCGGAAATTGGGCAAGGGCGGTGTGATGGGTGCTGCAGAGAAGCTTCGTTCAAAGACGTTCTGCGAAACGTTCAGCGATGATCGATTCATCTCGGACTGGCCGATACTCCTCAAAGGACCTTGCTTGATCAGCCGCCTTTGTCGTGAAGCCAGGTGGAAGCCATCAGGGAGGCCGTCGACTCTGCTCTCCAGCAGCTTGAGCTCTTGATAATCTTCTTCTCTTGCCTTTACGCAGTTCATTTCTCGAATCACCTTCTCGGTCAGCGAGCACAAACGTTGCGTATCTTGGTAGTCGGGATGATCCATCGGTGTGAGCTCAGCTAATTGCTGTATTGGGGAGAGAAAAGCGTTAGGGGCTTGAAGAAAGGGCTTCTAAACCTCTACCCACCTTGAAGAACAAAGGGTACTTCATCAAACGTTGAACTGGCTTGAGTAGAAGCTAGACAGAGCCATGCCTCGACACTCTGGCAAGCGAGACAGACGCTCCACTTCCTCGTCAAAGCTGGCCAATTCGCCCTTATTTTTGCTGCGACGGATATCCTCCAGCAGTCTAGTCACTTTTTCAAAGTTGACCAGATAAGACTGGTGGATCGACAGGCCTTCAATGTGCCTACAGAGTGCCCCAGCCATGCACACTACCAGTGCGCTTGGATGAAGGTTCCTCACCTTGTCCAGTGTCTTGAGCAGCTTGACATGAAAGGCGAGAATATCATCTAGCCAGTTGAACAGCCGCGCTACTTCCAGCGGCACATTATCTTGAAAGGAAATGTCTCCCCTCCGCAGCGGCAGCGAAAAGACTCGCAGAATGGAGC
>CAWLAL010000277.1:0-15707 GCA_963854785.1 Vaccinium vitis-idaea | reverse complement strand
GGCAGATACTACGCGCAGGCGCGCGAGATCAACTGGTCTGGGAGTTTGAGGATGGTCATCATGACTAGCTTTCCATAGAGAATAGCTTGCATCACGGGGGTATATCAATGAAATTGCTCTGCACCCATCTGAAGGGTTCTTTATGTCTCTACATGTCTTGATGTACCGCGACGTGCCTCGATAGGTATGTTCACGCACAGGTCCTTGCTTGCCCAGCCGTGTGAAAAGTGTACCCATTGTAAACTCGTATGCGCCCGTCTTGATCCACTCCAGCTTGCGCATTTGGCGCCCTTGAGTCGCATTGCAGAATCGATGTAATATCTGACAGCACCAGAACTTGTGTCGCTGTATGTACTTTGCACGTATGCTCCGTCCTTGTCTAGGAGTGTATAGTGCCTCATGCTCATGTAACTTCTTCTCTGCATACCAGACTCGGGTATTGACGGAGCTTTGTCAGTAGGTCGTGCCTCTACAGGTTCCAGCGCAGAGACCATTCGCCCTCTGACCTTCGGCACAACAAGTCCAATCTGTCCGATATCAGCTCCTGCTCTCGCCTTCTAAAATCGCAGATGTCGTGAACTCACCGTGCTCAGAAGCTTCCACATCGGTTCCGAAGGCTGCGCTCCTACACCCAACCAGTACCTCGTACGTGGCACATCCAGCTTGATGTCCTTGAACTTCTTCGTCTTTTTGTGCCGGCCGGTCGTCGTCGTGCGTGCTAAGTGGTGTCTTGGGCACGGGATCGGTATGTGCCTAGGACCTCAATGGGTTTTGATCCTCGTGCTGTGCGGGCGTGGCAAAGGACTATGTTGTAGAATGGGCTGTGTCTGCGGCCAAAGCGCGCAAGCCGGATCTTCAGGACCATGTTGGTCGTGCACTGCCGCTTCTTTGCTGCTTGCGACGGACAAGGTGTTGGTATTGGGTCGGAGGATGACTTTTGGCAGCAAGCAGAGGAAGTTCGTGCCAGCCAATCGGAATCGAGCCACACCTTGACTCCACCTGCCCTCAATCAACAAGCTGTGACCTTGATCACGACACATTAGTATTCTACGTTGTCTGGCAATGCTGACACTGACATGTCAGATAGGCAACTTAGACGGGGACTGCTTGCACGTAAGAATATTCCATCGCATCTAAGGTATCGCGAAGCTATCAGCCAAGTGTGCCTAAAGCACAGTACATTTATGCCGTGTGATGCCTCGCTGTGACGTATCGCCTCACTTTGCTTCCCAGCATTCCGATCTTATAGGTACCATAACTCTTGTCTACAAGACAGACTCGCGACAAGTTGTTCGATAGGAACACCAAGGGATGATCCTTAGAGTTAGCTGCGCAACTCATGATAGTACCCACGCTTTACTGACACAAACGTCAGACTCTCTCGGCGAAAGCCGCCACAGCCCTCGACCAGGAGCTGATGTCGACCGGCGCCTTCAGCATCGACCAACTAATGGAACTCGCGGGCTAGCCGTCGCCCAGACCCTCTTCGCGCTACACCCACCCCCAACCACGCGCCGGGTCCTCATCGCCTGCGGGCCCTGGCAACAACGGCGGCGACGGCCTGGTGGCAGCGCGGCACCTCTCGCACTTTGGCTACTCGCCGACACTGTACTACCCAAAGCAGGGTAAAGCCGACATCTACTCCCGACTCGTCGCGCAGGCGCGGCAGGTCCGCGTCGAGACGACCTCGGACTTTGCCGCCCGCGCTGCGCGATACCGACGCCGTGGTCGATGCCGTGTTCGGCTTCAGGCTTCTCCGGCGAGGTGCGGGAGCCCTTTCCTGCGGTCATCGAAGCGCTGGCCGAGACGAGGCTGCCGGTGCTGGCCGTCGATGCGCCGAGTAGCTGGTCGATCGAGGACGGCCCACCTGAAGATGGGCCTGGGAAGGAGTACAGCCCGAGCGCGTTGATCAGCTTGACTGCGCCCAAACCGTTGGTGAAGCACTTCCGGGGGAGGCATTTCGTCGGAGGACGCTTCTTGAGCAAGGAGATTGCTGACAAGTATGAGATTGATGTGCCCGCCGTACAAGGGCGCGGATCAGATTGTTGAGGTCGAGGGTGAGCGGAGGCAAGCTATGAGAAACGATAGATGGAAACATGACTGCGCTTCATTGGCGCTCTATACTGCTAGCTACGTTCGTTGCAATGTCTATGACCTATGAATGTTTCCACTGCTACCTGAGAAGGTCACGGATCTCCTCCAGCAACCCCTTGACTCGAGCTTCCTTTCCAGCAGGACTGGAGAACACCTTGCTCAGCAGGCTATTGAAGCTATGCTTGGTCGAGATCTGCTTCCGGAAGGTCTGTCCGATGGACAATGTAGTGCCCAAAGCAACGAGACTGCGATATAACGTTTCGCTGTCTGAGGACGCCTCAAGAAGGCCACTAGCAAGAGTCGCAACTTTCGCCCCCCTCGCCTCTCGAGACGCCGACTTCTCTACCGGCGCTGAAGACGTCAAAAGCACAGCAAAGTTGATCAGCAGTGTCGCGATCGCTGTTGTGAGATTCTTGTTTGACGAATCCACAAATGGCTCCAAAAGCTCCAATATCTGGTCCGCGGTCCCGTCTGCAATCAGCCGACCCTCATCACTGTTGAAGAGGTTGACGAGAGCACGAACGCCCATCATGGTATTGTTGGGACGACCTTCCGCTTTGGAGAAGACCTCACCAGAGACAAGGGTGTCGATAATTGTGCCATGATCGGAAGTGGTGGAGCTAGCAAAGGATGGGAGCCATGGCAGCAAGTCGCAGAAGGTCGAGTCCTGGCAAGCGAGAGGCAGGTGCCCATGACTTGACAATCTTCAACAGCACTTCAATTTGCGCTGACTGTGGCTTGGGATCGCTTGGCGAAGCTTGCAGCTGTTTGACGAGTGATTCCAGAGCAGCAATTTCCTCCGCATCAAGCTTGCATGTGTCTTCGTTATCGTTGAGTTCCAGCGTCTTCTTCGCATAGCTGGCAGATTTGCCGAGGGTGATGGTCAGATACTGCGTTTGAGGCAATGCCTTTGTGCGCACAGGTGCCTGTTGTGGGCACTGTTAACCTACCGGGGCGATAGCGATTCTCTGTACCCCAAGGATCTACTCCGGGCGCACGGGCGTCTGAGGAAGTGCCGATGGTCGCTCCTTGGCTGTTTTGCAGGATGAATTCGCAACCTGGTCTAGATATGTGATTGCAGTTCATTGTTAGCGATGAACTGCTGAGCGACCTCGTAAGGATTCTGGCTGGCATTGTAAGGCAATTCAGTGGTGGTTTGCCATCTTCAATATCAACGTCAAAGACATAGTCATAGTCCTGGCCGTTGTAGCTGATTTTACGCCCACTGCTGCCTGTCGAATCAACCACGGTGCCAACATTGATCCATTCTTGTGCTGCTGAAGACCACGTGTGGGGCGGTGACGTTGCCATTATCCTCGCGTATCATTTGTACTTGACCTTCTTTGGTGCCAGATTTGGATTTCAAAAAGTCTTGATGAAGTCAGCCACGCACAAAGTCACACGGTGTAAGTGCTGTGGATTTACCCGGGCCCGGCAAGGTTTCTTTATTTATCTTCTGCGCATCACCCTGCGCCTCTTTCGGTATCGAAGATGCAGCGACACTATCGTGGAAGGCTCTCTGAGACTGCGTTTATCGAGTCAGCGATTGCACCATATCAAAACAACATGATATACCGACCTCTGCATCTGCAAAACGTTCTTGCGCACGAGAAAAAACGCGTACGACTTTGTCGCTCGCACCAGTGGCGATATCGCCGCTGTCTTGACAGACTGCGACAGACCATACTGATATTGCAGGGTGAGTAATGGTTTTGTATTGCTTGGGCCGTCCTTCCATATCCGCACGGTCCTGTCCTCTGAAGAGCTGACAATTTCGCCCGTAGGAAGAACACCTAGAGATAGATGAAGTTCTCGTGACCATGTAGTTGACCCACTTCGAGTCCATCGAGGGTCCAGAGGCGAATGATTTGATCGTTACCGGCAGAGGCAAAAGCAGCACCACTCCAGTGATTTGCAGGGAGCTTGGCAAGAGCTCTGACGACATCGGGCAGGCCTGCAATATCTTGTAGAAGCTTACCATGTGAAGAGAAAATACGGACGTGCTTGTCGGCACATCCCGTCAGGATGTGATCCTGATCATATACCAATACTGCCCACACGCTCGCTTCGTGCCCTTCCAGTTCCACTACTGTCTCGCCCCTTGCAATGTCCCATATCCTCGCTTGTTTGTCCCAGCCGCCACTGACGTAGGTGTGTTCCATCTGGGGCTGCATCAAGAGTGCAGACGTTGTGCGCATGCCCAAGCAGAAGACGTTCGGCATTCTGATCCGGCAGTGATCCAGGTTGGCGCACATCAATCACTGTATCTTTCCCAGCTGAAGCGATGAGCCCGTGAGGGTATTGCTTCGAAGGCGGGACGAAGGCCAGTGAGTTGACAAAAGAGGAGGACTGGACTGCGATTGTGTCTTCAGCCACTATGGGGAGCATTCGAGCTCAGGGACCAGCTGCGGACTGTGCCATCGCGCGATGCGGAGAGCACTGTGGTCGCTGAGGGAAAGACAACAGCTCGGACCTGTCTGGTGTTAGTGTTGCTACCCGCAGAGAGGGCAGCAGAGCGAGGCACTTGCATCATCCTCGTGGCCAGCCAGGGTTGCGGACAGCTTGAATTCTCCCATGGTGGAGTAGGTGTTTATGGTTGATGTCTTTCAAGCAGGAGCGTAGAGTGCGGACTACTGGAGTTGCAAGTCCATGGCATCAGCATGAATCTCCAATTTCAAGTGATCGGACCTGAAAGTCACGTATTGGCATGTATCGACCAATGTTGCGACCAACTATCTCGCTGGTGTGACGGACCCCAGGCACAAGTCGAAGTGAAAGGAATGCCGTCACTGGAAGCTTCGAGCTCTCTCTGTATCCCGTGCTAAAAGCCGGGCCACTCCCCACCTTCCAACCGTGAACTCTTAACTCTTGATCGTGCAAAAATCACACAAGATAACTTGCAGGTCGTAGCCTCTCAAGGCTGAACGTCAGTCATTTGTAAAAACACCCCGGGGTCATGCCAAGTGCTTCAGGTCACATTATTGCATTAAGCCAGTTGTCTACGAACCAAGGCCCCGGCGCGCTTGGAGCAGCGGACAAGCAATTGCGGTTCAAATGCTTGAGACCTCACCTGAAAATGCAGCATACTCGCATGGACTGCACAATGAAAGATTGTTAATGCTTTGACCGCCGCTGAAGCCTCCAGGCACAAATTGAATCTCGCAGTCTGCCCTGCGGCAAACATCACATCTACTCAAGGTGCCGTCTCATAGGCAGGCTTGATTACACTGCCAAATGATCACTAGCATGGAAGTCTTTGAGCAAGGCAAGCAAGCTCCCGTCTCTGAGATGCAATCATCACGACATCGGCAAGCACAATGGTGCCAATAGATCCGGGCCTCATGCTTGGTGTGTAAAAGCAATGACACCACCTTCAATGAGGGCCAATCGGACCAGACGGAACATTCAAGGATATCTCCAGAGCGACCGACACAGCGCAGCTCTATGGTCGACTGGGGAGCTCTTTGAGCACGCTGGATGAAGGCGGTGCGCGGCGATGCATATTGGTACCGTAATATATCGGCCCCCGGCCCACAGGCCCGAGCTCGGCTGCAGCCGAGGCGTCGATCATCTGGGGAAGAAGGGCCCCTTTCCCCACAAGCGCCTGCGAATCGTCCTTCGACTTCATTTATTTCCAGCCATAGGCATGTCCTCATCACCACCCGACCAGCGCACGCGGTCAATGCGAAACCTCGTGGCGGTCCGCAGACTGCAAGAGCCAGCCATAGCTTGCCCGGAACACCATACACCACCACCATGAACCCCTCACATTCCGTCATTGAAGCAATTGCTTTGCTGCGCTTCACCTCGGTCACTCTTTGTGCCTGAAGATCTCATTCGCCCAGACTGGTTCTCGAGCGCCTCTGTTTATTGATCCGCTAGCCTACCCAGCACCTTTCTTACCTCTCGAACGGCCGCGGTGGACCATGCCTCGGTATGCTACCCGGAATGACCAAGTTCAACGCCATCTTCATTGAAGGGGCCATGTCCAGTCCGTCACTGCAGACTTCGACCGAGCCGCCCCCAGGCATCAGCAAATTCCAGGTTGGAACAAACCATCCAGGTATAAGTACCATTGTCTTTTGTGTCTTGATCACCCTCTTTTCCTCTTGTCATCAGCAATCTTTTTCAAGCAAGCAGCAGCACTGTCTACTTTCGCTCAACCTTTACTTCACACACGACCTCCAAATCAACATGAAGTTCCAGTACGCCACCGTTCTTGCCCTTGCGGCTGCTGCCTCCGCTGCTCCTTTCGCTAAGCGCCAGGACGTCGCCAGCTTCGAGGCCGCCCTCAAGAAGGCCTTCGGCAACGGCGCTGTTGGTGCTGACCTCGGCTCCCTCGGTGGCTTCATCAACCCCGACGGCAGCGTCACTGGCCACGTTGGCGACCTCGGCGGGACCGCCGGTGGTGACGCTTCCGGCAAGAAGACCGACGGCGGTGTTGCCGGCTCATCATTCGGCAGCGCCAGCGGATCGATCGGAGACTGGCTTGCCGGCGCCGTGGGCGGAAAGGCCGCCGGCGAGGCTGGCAAGGACGGCGCCTCCGGCTCGTCCAGCGGCTCCGCGAACGGGAACGTTGGAGATTCGCTGAACGGCTCCGCCGGCGGCAAGGCCGCTGGTGAGGCCAGCAAGGACGGCGCCTCCGGTGATGCCGCCGGCAAGGCCTCAGGCACTGCTGGCTCGAAGTCCGGCACCGCATCAGGCTCCGCCTCAGGCTCCACATAAGCGTCGAGCTTACGACAATGACCAGATCACGGACGAACCTCTGCCAACACAGCAAGTTGTACGACTCGGCTTTGCTTAGAATGAAAGGATGTTGACATCGGTTGGGGGAATGGACTGCCGCAAAAAATGTATCGGTCAACTTTTCACTTCAGACACCTGGACATATATCACCAATGGAACTACTTGCCACGAAGAAGATTGCTCTGACCCTAGTCCTTCCTTTGAACCATGCTGATCTCGTGGCCACATATGAAAGACTATGCTCCATACAGGGCGATTTGTCACGCGTATTGCTTTCAGCTTCACTCACTTGTTCAAATGTTTGTGGACTTGCATCTTCGCCCACTTTCTTCTCTTTTTGCGCGTCTTTGTCAAGTTCTGCATCGCGTCATTCATGCACAGCCACGAGTGTTGAAGGTCTAGACCCGTTGTGTCAGTAAATCCGTCCACAAAAAGTCAGCGATATTGTCATATCGTCACTTTACTTGCTCTTGCCTTGGTACCGCGGATCTGTCTCCAGCAGTCGAAGCACGTGGCCCACACAGGAACACGTCGAGCGATGAGGGGTCTTGCGATTTCCAGCCATGCCCGCCACGAATGTCCTATCTGAGCCCGAAATTGTCTGTCCATCCATCAAATGAGCGCAAGTGTACAATAATCTCGTACACCCCACAAGCTTAAGTAGATGGGTTGGTTGGTTCGCTACGCAAAAGTAACCATCGACGTTGTAATTCAAATTCAATGGCAAGTTCAACCAGTGGGAAATGACAAGGAAATGGCGGTGAGAGCTATAATCTTGGTGACCACTTTATGTACGTAGAGCAGAGACGCGAAGAGACCCCTCTTTCACTTCTGAAGGGCGTCCACTCATTTTTGTGTCAACGAGAGCCTCGAAATATTGTAGGATCAAAGCCCCTAGGTAGATGATCAAAGACCTAGTGTAGATAACGACAGCAAGGATAGCTCGTGATGAAGAGAGCAGAAGAGAGTTGTGGAGAATAATTAAACGTGAAGGAAGAGGTACAGCGTGTCTCAACAGAAGACTTATCCTGTACAGAGTGACCACATGCCTGCTATCTTGCATGACTATGTGAGAGCCGCCGAAGCTAGCTCCTGCAGAGGCAAGGATGTAGTCGCAGGTGGTTTGCATGCCTGACTTGCTAGTGAACTCAGTCCAACAGTCAACGTCGTGCCCGTCGATCACGTGAATGTTACCGCCCATGCTTAGCCATCCCGTCACCCCCGCTCTGCAACCATGGAGAGCCACGAACGTTGACGGTGTCCATAAACTGCCAAGATGGCCGGCTATGCAGAACAACGATCTTAGTACAGAGTGTAGACAAACGACAGTGTAACAGACTGGTATTGCTGGATGAGAGCGTACTGCTAATCATATGCTTGTTGTGGCGACATGTCGGGCGTTTGAGCCTGGCTGTCGGACAGGATCAGACTCATGCCGCTCTCAGATGCTGAGCATGGTCAGAGTCGCCCGTTATGGAGGGATGCATTATGCATGGCTAGCGAGCGTGAAGCCTGTGTGTACCACTGTACTCGAAACGGCAGGCTAGGACAGGAGGAGGTGGTTGTCCGATAGATTGCATTATTGGAGGATGACAGCATGCAATGCCTTACTCGGTAAAGTGCTCCATACGCCTGTCTGTTGTCATCCAGCTAGCCGATGTCGCCTTGCCCATAGGCGGGAAGAGGTGGTCCAAGCCGATCGAAACAAGCTCAAGCAGTTCCACATGGCCAATATCGCCGACGCTAAGCCTCTCCTTGGCTGTGCTTGTGTTTCCAATTCCCCAAAGTATGCGGGCATTGACAGCTTCTGCCATATCTGCATTCAAGGATGTCGACATGTTGAAGCAGGTAGGACGATAGAACATTGTGACCTGGAATCACCATAGCATCGACAAAGCACGGGAATTGCCTCCTGATTGCCATCGCGGGCCGCTGCATGACCCCGCAGTCTGTGCTAGCTGGTGTCCTGCAGTGTGGAGTCCCTCAATCTGTGCTGCTCCAGGAATGTTGAGGCCTTGCAGGTCAGCACCGAAAACTGGGAACCAGCTTGTACAAACAATACGCTGGATCCGCTGGCAGGGCGAAAGTCCCCGGAGACATGCGGGAGTGCATGTGGAGCACAAGCTGCTAGTGCAGAGAGGAACCGAGTGGAGAGAGAAGGCGGGATGCTGATCACTGCATCCCCTCGGCAGGCTGCGGAGCTGGGGCCCCAGACTCCACGACATTCTTTAGCATCGTCACAGGGCGCTAGAGCGTACAAGGCGCTAGAGCGTACTAGAGGGCTGTCCCATATTGCTATGGGCGGCCCTATGCCAATCCTTATGCCTCTTTCCGAATTTTAGATGGTTGTACCCCTGTCGAGCAGGTACCGCCCGCCATGTCCATGGAGTCCTGGCCTCGGCATGCTCAGCTCCCACCTCAACACTTCATGTCAACCACACCACAACAGCGTTCCATCCCGCGCATGGACCAGCAGATCCCGCCGCTATGGCGTGCGAAAGGGCCATACTATCGAACAAGCGATCATCAATCTATTCACTGTAGGTGTTCCGACGTCACAATATTGCATGGCACCCCCCAGGTAATCTACGCCGTGGCAGCCGAGCGTGGATAAGTATCCCTTCATCTCTAGCCTCCACCACCCCTTTCTCCATCCGAGTCATCATATCCCAACCGCCACAATGAAGATCACCATCACTTCCCTCCTCTTCCTCACCGCTACGGTCAGTGCACTGCCAGCCCGTCCGGAGGCCTAAAGGACCTCCTCAAGGAGAAGTTCGGCGACAAGGACATCAAGGAGATTCACGCGCTGCCCGACTTCAAGGACAAGCTCAAGGAAATCTTGAGAAGCTGAAGGAGCACCACGGCGAGAGTGGTGACGGCGGCTACGGCTCAGCCCCCAGTCCTCCACCAAGTTACTCCCCCCGGCGCCTGCGCCGGCGCCTGCCCCTGCACCAGCACCAGCGCCTTATGAGCCAGAGACTCCCGACTACGACTCCTACAAGGCCAAGCGTGGTGACGAGCTCGACTTGCACCTTCCTGATCTTAAGGACAAGCTTGACCTCTAAGCTTCCCGATCTCAAGGACAAACTCGACCTTAAGCTTCCTGACATTAAGGACAAGATCAAGGAGCTCATCGAGAAGCTGAAAGGAGCACCACGACCAGGGTGGTGACGGCGGCTACGGCTCAGCCCCCAGTCCTCCACCAAGTTACTCCCCGGCGCCTGCCCCTGCCCCTGCCCCGGCACCAGCGCCATATGAACCAGAGACTCCCGACTACGACTCCTACAAGGCTAAGCGTGGTGACGAGCTCGACTTGCACCTTCCTGATCTTAAGGACAAGCTCGACCTCAAGCTTCCTGACATTAAGACAAGATCAAGGAGCTCATCGAGAAGCTGAAGGAGCACCACGACCAGGGTGGTGATGGCGGCTACGGCTCAGCCCCAAGTCCTCCACCAAGTTACTCCCCAGCGCCTGCCCCTGCACCTGCACCATATGAGCTAGAGACTCCCGACTACGACTCCTACAAGGCCAAGCGTAGTGACGAGCTCGACTTGCACCTTCCTGATCTTAAGGACAAGCTCGACCTCAAGCTTTCCTGACATTAAAGGACAAGATTAAGGAGCTCATTGAGAAGCTGAAGGAGCACCACGATCAAGGAGGTGACGGCGGCTACGGCTCGGCTCCCCCCACCAAGCTACCCTGCGCCAGCCCCCGCACCGGGCCCCAGCTCCAGCTCCTGCACCATACGAGCCTGCTCCTTACAAGAAGCGTGATGAGAGCTACGGTGACCACGAGCCAGAAACTCCGAGCTACGGCGGCAAGATCGACATCCCCGACATCCCCGGACATCCACAAGGGGTCGAGGATCTCATCGCCAAGCTCAAGGAGGCCCATGAGAAGGCCCACGCCAGCGGCGAGTACAGTTTCGGCAGCGACGGTGGTGAGACTTACTCTCCTGCTCCCGCACCGGCACCAGCGTCGTACTAGGGCAGCGAAGCGTTGTTCTTTGGCTGGCACGAACCGACCTGTCTCATGACCGCATGTTTACTTCCATGAGTAATACGCTTTTGATGGGCGTCATCTGGACCACAATTGCCCATACACCCCTTGATGGCAGAATATGAATCAATAATATTTTTTGCCCACTCTGCTTCTTTCTCCATTGTGCAGGTGCCATCTACACACTCATCCTTGCCAGAATCTGTCCCGATACAGTGGATGGTACTTAGTGCAGTCTGTCGATAGCTCGTTGCCGAACCCTTTGCTAGACCCCGGCAATGCACGATTGATCTCGGTCGATATGACAGGACGCTACAAACGAGCTGACTTCCATGCATTTCCATGCGGAGCAAAGCCAAGGCATCAACTCGCCACAGAGAAAGTCTGACCCGCATAACTTGTGATGGTGGCTGGCTTGCCCACACACATTGTTCTTGGAAGACGTGACGCAGGTGTGGAACATGCTGTGCTATGTGGCACGCGAGCGTTGAGAGCAGAGGCACCACTTGGATGCCGAATTGTCCGGCATCGATTGGTATCCCTTGTGGCGCTGCCGAACACGATCAAAAGCCATTGCTAAACTCTCCGAGCAACTATGGAGAAACAACTGTATCGCGGTGAGTCTCGTCGAGGCCTACAGCACCCCGTACTAAACGTGCTATGCCAGTATGACCTTGCAATCGATCATCAGAGCAATGCCAGTTACTCACACTGTGCTTAATCCGCAAGATCTGGGGTCAAGATCATAAAGTGGTGGTGCACAGAAGAGACGATGTGGGCGACCGGAGAAGTGAGTGAGTGGAAGATGACGGCTCGAATTCCGACGACCACCGAGGCGGATCCTCTTCGCGCAAACGACAAGTTCGATCGTCCAAGCTCCCAGTTGACTTCTGTGCCTGCTCGCCTTACCACGAGGTACCCGTGCTTGGCCTTCTGCTTGATATATTGTCATTGAAGCGTACCATGGGCGCCTTCGTGTTCCCAGTCTGTTTCGTGACCGCTTCATGTGCCTTTCGCCCCTAGCTGCCATACCGCACCCGCCATGCATGTCGAATGTCTCGCATGCGACCGCAACTCTATCAATGCACAATGGCTCTGTCACTACGCCTCTATTGACCACCTCCCAACCTTGTATACGAGCTTCAGAAGACAGGAGGAGGGAGGAGGAGGGTGAGCCCAAGCATATAAGTACATCTCTCTGCTCTCTCTCGATACCAGCAAAACACAATCGTTCGTTTCATTACTCTCGTTTGATTTTCCTGCACGACTATCATCCATCCCTCTGCCTCATCCATCACATCCTCAGGATGAAGGTCAACTACGCCGCCGGCCTCCTCTTCCTGGCCGCCACCGCCACCGCCCTCCCTTCCCTTCGTCCCAGCAGCTCGAGAAGCGCACCTTTGACTTCTCCATCTTCAAGGACTTTTTCAGCAAGCTCAAAAGCTGGAAGAAGGGCGGTCTAGGCCACGGCGGCATAGAATTTGACTTCCCCAAGTACTCGCCAGCGCCGGCTCCATCTTACGACCAATACCCGCCAGCGCACGCTCCAGCGCCTGCCCCGGCACCAGCGCCCGCTCCCGCCCCATGCACCCGCTCCCGCTCCAGCGCCCGCTCCGGCGCCTGCACCTGCTCCGTACCCTGACGCACCAGCTCCGTACCCTGACGCACCAGCTCCGGCTCCTGCTCCTGCTCCCCTCCAGCACCCCCGGCCTACGACGACAACTCGCATGGTGACGATGACACATCAGACGGCGATGACTCCCGCCATCCGACAAGAGCTCCTACGGCTGGTTCCCGCTCCGTCGTACTAAATCCCCAGCATCCGAGAGGACGGGATCGGGGACTTGGCCCGTTGAGCTGTCCAGCGAGATCACAATGGTTGAACGGATTGTACCGAGATCTGTATTTAAGACGCCAGAGAAGGCAAAGCTTCCATGTAGCATCAAGTAATCCATAATACTGTCAGAAGCTACATTCGTGGTCGTGTATCGTGGTCTGGCTCCGTCAGTAATAGGAAGCCATGATGATGGTGATGGCTACAAACCCATCAGTTGCCCGCCACACTTTCTCCCTCCCATTCTTCAACCCCTCCCCTTCCGCTCCTTCTTCCAAGCCTTCTGCTCCTCCATAAATCTCTCCTTCAGCTCCAAATACACCCCATCCTCCGACACCGGTCCCAAATCTCGCGGAAGATCTCACTGGCCTGGCCTTGTCCTCCCGCCCTTCGTGGCCCTCGCTCCTCGGCAACTCCACCCTCTCCACGCCCTCGACGTTCGTGCCCTTGACGTACTTGCGCCCACCCTTGTGGTTCGCGTAGCGTTTCGCGCGCGTCATGCCCATCTGGACGAACTTGCGCGTCATGTCCATGCCCACAAAGTCGCGCGCCTCGCCGTAGCGCTGGAAGAGAGCCCACAGTTCCGCGGAGGATTTCGTGGCGATGGCGGGGTCCTTGAAGCGCCAGAACGGCAGGATGGCGGATTTGTAGGGCTCGAAGGTTAGCACGCCTGTTTCGCCGCGGCCGATGGTGTAGGACATGCGGAGTGCTTTGTCGTCCAGGGCTGGGGGTGGCGATGGGTGGCGCCTTGGATGGCGACTTGGATGGTATTGCCCATGCTGCTGGTACTGGCTGGCGAGCCTGCAGCTTATGCGGATCCTTTGTCACATATCTGAGTGTCTTGTGTCAAAGCATGTCTGGACCATGATGGGGTAACAAGAGTTGCGGGCAAGACGACATCTCGATGTTTTGATGACGTTTGAACCACACAGCATTTTCACGGAGCCACAAACGCGACTGGCCCATCAGATCACCACTATTCCAATTGCTACCGCATAAAACCGATATCTACATTTAGACCGAGTTCCAAGATGTATGTTTGTGTATTTACAGTTTTGACGCCGGCCCAGCACCCTGTTTACACTTCTCGACCAACTGCCACGAAAGCTCCCCAATGGCTTGAAAGCGTTCCCATACTCGAGCGCCTTTGCCGAACTTGCCTGCCGCACCGCATACCGCGCTGCGATACCCTGCATAATGACAGTCAACCGGTACAGGGCAAACGCGTCGCTCCAAGCCACTTCCGATGCCGGATCCCAGCCTGTCACCTCGGCATACCACGCCAAACACCTCCTCCCGCGTGGGCAGGCCGGGCGTCTTGCCGGGCTCAAAGGTGCTTGAGCCGCGACCTACTGCCTTTGCTATCTCCGAGGCGGACGTCACGTAGGGCGTCAGGAGGGTTGCTGAGGTCAGAGAGGGGATGGCCTATCGTCGACATCTCCCAGCTTCGCAGTCTGCGTCAGCAGAGCGCAGCAAATGTGGAATATCAGGGCCACTTACTCGAGGATGCCAATGACCCGCGGCTCGGTCTTGTGAAACACCACATTGTCAATCTTGTAGTCGCCATGCACAAAGCCCGACCGGTCCTTGGGCTGCGTCTTGGGATCCGCGAAGAAGGCGCTCATCTCGTCAAAGTGCGGAATCTTGCCGACAGGCTTGTGGCTCTCGACATCGACAGCCTGCGACTGCGCCTCGGAGATGGTCTTGAACGTTGCCAGCTGCCGGTTGTAGAAAGCGCCCGACTTGCCAAACGACTCCATCTTGACCGACTTCGGCGGCACCCGGTGGAACTTGCCAGTGTTGTGACTGCATCGTGCCACATCGCCCGCCGGTCTTCAGCGCTGACGTCCGGCATGGCGGGGTCCTCGAAGATGCGCCCGTCGAGGAATTCCATGATGTAGAAGGGCGTGCCGATGACCTTGTCGTCCTCGCAGAGAACAAAAGTCTTTGTACCGTAACGTCGGTGTCCTCTAGGGCGTGCAGTATCCTGTACTCGCGATCGACTCTGTGGGCTGTTGTTTGAGAGTAGCTTTCTCTGGAGGCTTCTTGCGCAGTACTACCTTTTGGCCGGTGACTGTAGATTGAGGAGGTAGGTGGATTTGATTGGCCATAGCCGAACTATGAACATTCCTGTCAGCGCTCCGAGACTCCTCAATTGATCAATGGCACCGCAAAGGGGGTACCTACCTGCTTGACCCTCGAGTGGTGTTTTCAGATCGGGCACGTGCCTCTCGATGTACTGCTCGAGGGCAGCGATATCAATCTCAGTCTGATCTCCCCTGCCATCGTGGCGAGGACTTCCCAAAACGTACACTCGGTTATTGGATGCACAGCCGCGAGCAGGTCGTCGAGGTGAAGTCGAGATGCCAGTCCAGTAATTCTAGCGACCTTCAACGTCACTGCTTCGATTTTGCGGGGAAGAGCCGAGGTCAGCCGAAGAGCCGGGATTCAGGGTATGGTGGGATGGCGGGTGCAGACAGGTAGAATCGTTGTTCACATTGCAAATAGGAATGGACGTTGGCCATGAAGAAAGCGTGGACAATGCTGCACGTGGGAATGCTGATAGCCTGCAAACATATGGTATACATTCAAAAGTCCAACGATATCCCAACATGTATTCCGTGGTATGCAATCGTTCAATCTCCTCTTCCGGGTATCCTTCACGCATGCACCTCTGTGGCAACGCCTTCGATGCCGTTGGTCTTGCCAGCACCAGGCAGAATACCACGCGCGACTTGCAGCTCCCTCTCCTTTCTCCTGATCAGCTCAGTGAGCTCTGGCGTGATAGCAAGCTCAACGTCGTAGTTCTTGATGCCCTCATCTCATCCAGCTGCTCTTGGTGCCGTCGTTCTCAATCTCAACGCCCACCATCTGCAGGCTGGTGATATCACCTGCGTGCTGCATATCGTCGCCGATGGTCACCTCCATGGAGACCTCGTGGTCGCTGTAGCCCTGCTTGATATATATCCTGCCTCGCTGTCTTGCGAGCAGCCCGGCCTTCGCTATTGCGGCATTCGAAGACAGCCCTGC
>CAWLAL010000276.1:0-15650 GCA_963854785.1 Vaccinium vitis-idaea | reverse complement strand
TCCTTTGTTAGCGCATTAATTACTAGATTGGTTTTACGAATTTGAAGTGTTTGTCCATTTTCTAAAAAAGTTGTTGGTTTTGGTTCACATATTTCAATTTTATTCGGGGTTTGATTTATAAAACTTGAGTTGTAATTGTAGTTTTGTTCAGAATTTGTGTTTCGTGTTTTGCTACATGGTTCAGGATGGTCTTGCTCCCTGTTTTGGGCAATGAGCATGACAGTTGCAGGGTAGGGGTGATAGGAATAAGAGAGAAAATGATTCACAGTCAAACACAAACATAATGTATTAAAATACTTTCAACATTACAAACAAATCTCTCACTCTCTCACAACTCTTACACAATCCCAAGGGGTTAACAAAGTGGTCTTGTCTTAGAACTTAAGAGTTTGCTCTCACCTAAGGTCTCAGGTCCGATTCCCCTTGCCAGCAAACTCTTGGGGCCACAAGGGTTATGCCCGGTTGTTACCTCCAGGGCCCCGGAATTAGTCGAAGTGCGCGCAAGCTGACCTAGACATCCGGTTATTGAAAAAAAAAAAAAAAAACTCTTACACACTTTTACCCCCACTGGTGGTTGGGTGGCCCTCACGGGCTCCTCATCTGCCATTTTGCTACTCACACACAAAAGGCTCCTAACAAATCAAGCTTATTCACAACAGGGGTGACTCGAGTTCTCGGTAAATGACACAAGGCACGCAGCTATATGCGCAATGCAAACCAAGAATATTCATGAGTACTTTCACAACTTCAAATGAGACAGTGTAGAGGATGAATCCAGCTCTCTCTTGTCGTAGTGAATGAGGTATTCTTTAATGGTGGTCTCCCTGTACAGCGGGGGATTTTCTTCCGATAGTAGTTCTTTGATTGGACCATACAATCTCGTTGTAGCCCCTTTGCGAAAATGGGTCCTGAAAAAACCAGCCACCGAAATTCTCGGACCAAATTTTTGTGCTAGCACTCTGTGGTATATGCTTTGAAACTTGTCGTTCGTCATGAGCTGCATTAAATAAGATACATAGAAACTGATGAATCTGTGCTTTGTGTCATTAACAGAAATCTGTAGGACCTATGTTTGACGGACTTGCCTTTAGTAGATCACCAGTGTTTACTACGAGAGCTCCAGGCAAAGGACGCACATCAACCCATTGATTCTGGTGGAGTATTTGGAGGCCACCAAGTTGGTCTTGTAGAAGTACGGTAAAGAAGCTTTTGTCAGTATGGTTGCAGTTACCGAAAGTCAAGTCCGGTTCAAGGCACGCCAGGTAGTAATGGCAACCCAAACAGAGTCCCTCGGCGCAATCCATATCTTTTAGGTAATTTGGGTCGAGGCCCAAGGCTTCTGAGAGTACTTCGAAGAGCGCGATTCCTAATCCCATCATGCGCTTTGAATAGTCTATCACTACATCTCTGCAAGTTTCAATATACATGTAATTAGAATGAAGGAAAAAACGCGTGCAGTTGGTGTGCATGACGGTTTTGAAGCCGGCTTACACTTTCATTTTCCAATTACGTACGCATTGTGTGTGCCCACAATGCTAGTGTATACTAATACTAATCCGTTTGGCTGTTTGAGTCTTTGAGACGCGCATATTGGCCTTTTGTGGAATAAGTTTGCGGATATAAGTTATAAAAAGATACTATAAAATATTATTAAATATGTTTGAACAAAGAATATGTAAAAATACACTGTTTTTCTTGAAACTCTAGATTGGGCGGGTGTTGGATTGTGCAAAATGATGTTGGGCGGGTGAGGTTCTTTCCAGATGAAACCTACTATATAAATAATTCTAGTCGACATTTGAAATGTGGACAGAACGGGTGGATCAGGCTCATCCTCCTCTTGATTCGTCCTTAAATATTCGACTTACGGTATCATACCTGCAGACATCAGGCAGTTCTTGAGGATCAGGAGGCTGAGGAGCCATATTGCAAAAAAAGGAGTCCCGCCAGAAAACAGTGGGAGCATGAGGAAGAACAAAGCTGCTATGGTATGAGAACGCCCTCTTAACATCACGTGAATAGAATTCCTTCTTCACCTCAGTATCTTGCTCGTGAAACCTCCAGACCCGTCGATCATATCATCCACAACAGACGTGGGAATCCCATGATTCACGATTTGAAAAACGCCCCACTTTTCACAGGCATCCCTAGCTTTTTCGATGATTTCTGCTCGTTGAGCTGAGCCACGGCCTCCATGGATGCCTTCAAGATCTATGATTGGAACACTAAACTGCTTGAAGGCCACAGTACTACCGTCTCCTCCGATTGATATGTTATTGAACTGATTTTTTTTCATTGATGAATATGCGTGGGAGTTTCGTTACTCCTGCATCTACGAGACCCTTTACGCCGGTTTTCGAATCGTCAAAAGCCTTTAATTCGCTTTCCCGATCATAGTTGGGCTTCAACTGCACCTCAACTTCTTCCTCATTGCTTGTGACCACCATTTTCTTTGTCCAGGCGATGAAAATAGCGCACTACCATTCATATAGAGTAACAGACTTGATTTCCTATACTTATAATTCGAGATATATGAAGCAATTAAACTAGGCTCTCGGGTTGCTGCTGTGCAACCCCGTGCAAAGCACGTGTTGTGCACATTTGGGCCGTCTGTTACTCGATTAGATGGCTCAGATTTCACCTCGGCACCTTTGCATCCGAACCGTTCGTTATCATGCGTGCAAGATGAAATCTGGGCCGTCCATCAGAGCAACGGACGGCCCGAATGTGCATAGCACTTGTTGTGCATGGGAGTGCACTGGAGCAAGTAGGAGAGTGCTACCTCCATTGAAAAGGGTTACTTGTTTCGAAATTAGACCAAGCTAGAATATAAGGGCATCCACAATGGGCTTCCTAAAAATGGCTTCTAAGTTGACTCCTAAGGTGTACACATAAGCCTAACTAGGGTCCATTTTTCACTCTTAGAGCTTGCTAAATTTAAAGAGCATATGTGCACTCAATGGGCTAGCAAGAGCATTCTCCATTTTCAAATAAAATCATTTATCTTTTGAAAATTTCATATTAAAAAAAGATTAAAAGGGTTTGGGTCCCATTTGGAGTTAGCTACAAAGCTACATAAATTTAGCTAATGGTTTATGAGCCATGTTTAGGAGCCACCCTTAGGAGCTTGTATTGGGAGCCCATTGAAGACCATAATTGATCAAATGACGTGCTAAATTTTAAGAGTCTCACCTAGGAGCCATTTTAAGAGCCCACTGTGGATGCCCTAAAGACTCCGAGTGAGCCGATTCCAAGAGGAATATTGAGCCTAACAAATTTTGGCGATAACCAAATCTTGTGCTAAATCTCGCTGAAGTTATAGCTAGAATTTAACAACTCACCTAACAAAACTTGGCCTGTCAATTGTCCGGATTTGATCTGAATTCGATAGGATCTATTCGGTTACAATTCAATTATAGTCCGACTTCTTCAAATTCAAATTTGAAAAGTCAGATATCCGTTATGAAAGTTCAATCCGATCCGTTTCTTGTAAACACATTTAGAAACTAAACGTATATGCCAACCATCTCTCTCTTCCTAACATATGACTAGAGGCTACCAATATCCTATCAATTTGATTATGCGCCTGAATAATTTACTCAACACTCCCATCAAAATGAACAGTTTAGAAAAAAAAAAAAAATTTATTAAAGGTCCACATACAATCGGAGGGCACTATAAGAGTGCAGTGCCTTGAGGAACCCAGATCCGAAGTATATGAACAGAATAAGAGAGTATATATATAATATATATATCACTTTACATAGTTGATTGTGAAGGGGCAAAGATTATAAGTATATTGTTGTGGAGGAAGAGAGAGAAATTAAGAAAGAAGTGGACTCTACAACAAATCCATTACAAGATCTTCTCCCTCTAAAAAAAAAGAAAGAAAAACAAATCCATTAAGAAATTCTAGTTAAACAATCTGAGTACTGAAAGTTTATTGCTTATGATGCTTTTCTCTCTCTAAACACCCCTTTCTCTCGAACCTTCCCCAAATCGGTTTTTCTCCGCTAGGGGGGGGAGGAGGCCCTCCTCCTCCGCCTCTCTCCCCCCTCCCCTTCTCGTTTTGCTTCCCCTTCTCTCCTTCCTCCATCTTTTCCCCTCCAGTCACCATGTCCCCGCCCTGTGGTGATTCAGGCGAAGCTGAGCTCCGGCGGGTGATCTGCTCCGGCCGTTGGTTCGTGGGTTGATTCGGGCCGTCTCCTCCTTGATCTACTTTCAGGTTTCCGGTTGATGTGGTCCGTGGTGGAGCTAATAAGGAGGTAGGTGATTTAGGGGTTTTTTTGGTTGTTCCCGGTTGGTTCCCCAATCTGGATGTTGTGTCTCGGTCTGGTTTCCCCAGATCCGGTGGGTGGGATGGTGGGAAATAAAGTGTTTTTTCGTTTTTGTCATTGTTGTTGTTGGCCGGAGTGGTTCTCCGTTGCCGGTGTTGTTGATTGTTTGTTGTGCGCTTGCCGGCCACGGCCGTGTTGGGTGGAGATCATAATGTTCAGAAATGGCAACATCCCCGGATCAGCTCGTGGTTTTCTTGGTTGGCATAGCGTTGTTCCGTTGTCGGATTGGGTTTGTGCGTTATTGGCACATCGTTGTCCAAGTTTTTCTTGGTTATTGTCTGATGTGTAATCTGTTCTTGTATCCTGATCCTGTGATAATGGAAAATCTACAATTTTCTTGTCAAAAAATCTGAGTACTGGATTCAACCAAGATAAAGTCACTACTATTTTTTTTTTTTTTAAATTTCTTCTAGTGGTTTTCCCGGTCACCGAGGGTGACAGCACGCACAATTAGGCCTTCCTGCTCCGCCCGCAGCGCTTGCTGCCTCTCCTCCAAGCCGTAGGCTCTTCTAGAGGCCTTATAGACAGTTTTTTTTTTTTTTTGGTGCTTTCTTATAGACAGTTTAGTGCTAGCCACCAAAACAAGATTTTATAACGGTGAATTACCAGGCAATTCCATGAGATAGCTTTATCATAATCATAATGTTAATTATGATTTGTAAAGTTTATGAGAATTGTCTCTATCACTTTTGAAGCAAAAGATACTAGCTTTAGGATCATGATCCTCTCTTGTCACTTTACCCGATATCCGATTGACATAAAATAGCGTGCCTAATATTTTCAACGCTATCCAAAATATCAATGGTCCCAATCATCAAAATGGACCCAAATAAGGCCCAAGAACGGGCTAGACAAGATGGTCCAGTTCCTTAATTAATGAGATTCGAGAGGATTGTGACCCCTAGTATTATCATAATCACAATGAATTGTAAGGTTTAAGAGAATTCAACTAAATTGATAGGCCCATTTTTTTGTTGTGATTATAAAAAAAAAAAACTCTGTTTTACACAATTTGTGGGATGGGAGTGGGAGCATGAGTGTGGTTGGATGAACAAAATATCCTTCATTTCCAACAAGACAGATATTGTCGCATATAGTTCCTAGTTAAGGAGCTCAGTACGCGTGAAATAAATCAAATGTTGTAAGAAATAAATCATTTTCCCCCTAATGCGGCAGCAGGAGGGGAGGATTTTACCGTTAATGAGTGTTTTTCTTCCTCATGATAAGTGGTGGCCTTTTTTTCTCGATTTTATTGACTCCTTTGAGGGGCCGTTTCAAGTTCTGACAACGGTGATGGTGATGGTCCTTTGATGAAGCAAGACGGTGGCGGTAGTGGTCTGATGACAAATCAGATCGGTTGGACTGACTTTCCAACAGCGTGTGGACGTCATTAAAGGGTATCTTCGCCTTAAGTTTGTGTTTGATTAGTGTGAGTTTTTCTTTGTGTTGAGTGGAAGTGAGGTGAAAGTACATTAAGTGGTTATGAGAGGTAGTAGTGGTATGTGTTGGAAATATGTGAATGAAACCGGGGACACACGGAGGCAGGGCCGGCCCTGTGGGCAGGCTGGGTAGGCCCGGGTCTGGGGCCCACCAGAAATAGCCCATTTTTAGGGCCCCAATTAGATATATATATATGTTCATAACAAGTAATAAATATATAATGTTGCACTATAAGAAATGGAGAAGCATTTGGCATAGTGTAAAGGTGCGTGTGTTTCTTAGTAAATGTCAGGGTTCAATTCCCATGACCCTTCTTTTCCTTTTCTACCTTCTCTTTCCTTTTCTTTTTTTTCTTACCATAGTCAGTTTCTACCTTTTCTTCCTTTTTTTTTCCCTCTTTCCACTACATCCTTATCATTTGTTGACTTTTTAAAAACAAATTGCCGGTATAGTAATTAGGGAAAAAATAAATAAAACACTTAGTGTGTATTCATAAAATGTTCGCATTGCCCATTTCAATTGATTTTCTAATTCTTGCAAAAAGAATAGACAGTTATGACCGAAAACTATTTTTTATTAACATGAAGACACGAATTACAAAAAAAGACAAAATATAGAACACGGTATTTATCATTTGAAATAAATATTGGTTCTTTAATTTTTTGTCTCTAGAAAAACATAGGGCCCTGGTTTACATTATCGTCTGGGGCCACGAAAATCTCAGGGCTGGGCCTGCACGGAGGGTCTCCCGAGGCAACTGAATCAACCCAATAGATTCAAACGTTACGAAAAAAACGCTGCCACGATTAAGTAAATGGGCATGACACGGCATGACACGAGTCAAACGATTAAGCGGGTCGGCACGGCACGATTAAGTAAGCGGGCCGGCACGGCACGACACGATTAAGTAAATGGGCCGGCATGGCATGGCACGGCACGGTTACAAAACAGAATGGCACGGTTACAAAACGGAATGGCACGGCACAAATAAAGAAAAATGGCACGGCACGGCACGACTAAAAATGGGCATGGCATGACACGGTATGAAGCACGGTTGGCACGGAAGAAAAGCGGCACGGCACGGCGGACACGTTTGACACCTCTAGCGGTTGTCACCTTGCAAATCCCTATTTTCGTCCCTATTACCGTTTTAATTTGGGTAACTTGTGGATCTGGAACCACGCTTCCAGCTGATGAAGGTAATTCATGTTTTGCATTTTTAATTTTTGTTTTCGGCTCCGTTTGTTTGAATGTAAAATGTTTTTGTGGAAAATATTTTACTCAATTTCCGGTGTTTGGTGGGGCAAACATCAAGTAAAATTTTTTACTTGTAAAACGATTTACTTCATTTGATGGAAAATGATTTACGGTCAAAACTCCCGTAAGTCATTTTTGCTTGATGGCTCTCGGTGGGTGGCTCTCGGTGAGCTCTCCACAAATTGATGAATTCGAAACGGGGCAACTTGGTAGCTAAAGACCTTGAGAATCTGATCCCTGCTAGAGAGAGAGAGAGTGGATTTTACAAGACGAATTTATCTCCTATCAACCCAAACAAAACTCCAAATTCTCTACGTCAGTGTTCTCTCTCTACAATTGGGAGATCCAGATTGTTTAGATTCTGAATTGATTTGAAATGTACTTCAAACGAATCACGTTAAGGTAACAAAAAAATTGAGCTTAATGCGTAGACCATACCATGGAACTGTTGGGGTGAAAGTGCTGGAAACATTTGTTTTGGAAAAAAAAAAAATTCATGTGTAACCAAACACTGGAAAACAAAATGAAAAAAAATTATTTTACAAAGAAAATATTTTCAAGAAAAACAGTTTACATCGTAAAATATTTACGTTGAAACAAACGGAGTTTCATTTGCTCCGTTTGTTTCATGTAAAATTACTTACCCTCGACTCCACTCAAATTGTTACGGGTGCATTTGGTAACGTTTTTATTTATTTATTTATTTTCTGTTTTCTGTTTTTTTACTTTTTTCCAAAACATATTACCCTCTGGCAAATTACGATTTTATTAATTTTTTTTTTTTGTTTCTTTGGCAGTGGAAGCATTAGAAGTTTTTGGGAAGAAATTAGGAAAAGGTGACTGGAATTTCAGTGTGGATGCTGATCCGTGCAGTGGAGAAAAGGGGGGCTGGATCACCAAAGATCATCCATGGAATGGAGAAGAAGTGGTTTGGATCACCAAAGACGGTTTTGAGAATTCCGTCACCTGTGATTGCTCCTTCCTCAATAACACCGTTTGCCACATTACTCGCATCTCTCTCTCTCTCTCTCTCGCTCTCTCTCATTCATAGACATATCATTATGTTTTTTTATCGGAGATTGGTAAATACTTGATCGAATCATAGTATGTTATTCTATTTCTCTTGAGACAAATATGACTCGTTCAAATGGATACCAATGTCTGATGAACTTGATTTTTTCAGGCAAAAACATCAAGATTTGCAAAATGAATAATTTGGATTATCAAATGAACCCGTAAATCTTGATTCTGCAGTCTCTGCAAAATCGTTAATCATTTGTGTAGTTTGAAGAGAAGAGCGTCCATGACTATGTTAATTTGACTAGACATCTTTGGGTAGCAGTTTTGCAGGGGAAAAAAAAAGAAGCCAATTAGGTTTTAAAATGAATCATTCAGATGAGTTCGATCCCAAGCTGATATTGAGTAATTTAATTTTTTTATACATAATGAGTTAAATGAGTCTTAAAGATGTCAAACTTAGTTTTCTAACTGACCTTTAAAGTTCTTTTAAAAATGAGCCAATTTCAACCACTCAGGCAATGACCAGTGACCAGGGCCGACCCTGGGGTAAGCCCAGCAAGCCTCCGAGCTTGGGCAACCCACCCGGGCAGGGGCAACCAAATTTTTTTTTTTGTTTTGCGGTGGTACACATAATATATATATATATAATTTTCTGACCTCTAACGCAAGCTGGACGCTACCATAGCTGGTAAGTGAGCGCATTTGAGGGCAAACGGCGCGAGTTCAAGTCCCTGGGGAATCATATCCGGCTAGTGATATTTTTTTTTGTTTTGTTTTTCTATTTGAACGGTTAGAGATAAAAATAATAAAGAACAGAGCGGATCCAGTCAGGACTCCCGCATTTTAATAAAATCCTAACCTTCCTCTCCCCGCAAATGGTCGGGATCCGAACCGTTAGATGCGTTTAAAATGTGTTTTCAAAGGCCTACGCGAAGATTCGGTAAAAAAAAATGCCCGGGAAGGGCTTCATCTGAGCAGATTTCATGAAATATATATCCTACGGTTTGTCATGAAAACTGCTCGGATTGAGCCCTTCCCGATCATTTTTTTTGTCGAATCTTCGCGTAGGCCCTTGAAAACACATTTTAAACACATCCAACGGTTTGGATCCCAACCATTTGGTCGGGAAATGGCCGAGAGAGGGGAGGTCTGGATTTTAATAAAATGCGGGAGTCCTGACTGGATCCGCCCTGAATAAAGAATTACTCTAAGGTCCATTATAGCTTTTTGTAACATGTATAATCCACCTCTTAGTTCCATAACTCCTCTAATCCACCTTTTTGCAATTTCTAAGGTGTATGGTCCACTCTCCATTTCTAATAGACAAATGAACCCTCACATTAAATTTAATACATAATATACTTTCATAGGGTACCCTAGGGTTTAGGTTTAGACACTTTCATAGGGTACCATAGGGTTAAGGTTTAGGGTGCACTTTCCTATTATAGGGTTTTTAGTGGTTTAGACACTTTCATAGGGTACCCTAGGGTTTAGGGTGCACTTTCCTATTATAGGGTTTTTAGTGGTTTAGGCACTTTCATAGGGTACCCTAGGGTTTAGGTTTAGACACTTTCATAGGGTCCCCTAGAGTTTAGGTTTAGGGTGCACTTTCTTATTATATGATTTTTAGTGGTTTAGGCACTTTCATAGGGTACTCTAGGATTTTAGGCACTTCCTCTTCAACTAAAATTTTAGGCATTTCTTCTTAGGGTACCCTAAAACTCTAGGGTACCCTACCCTAAATCCTAGGGCACCCTAAAACCCCAAAACCCTAAATCCTAGGGTTTTAGGCTACCCCCTAGGGTTTTAAGGTATCCTAGGGTTTTAGGGTACCTTAGGATCTTAGGGTATCATAAGAATCGAGGGATATTCTTGTAATTAGTACGTGTGAGTGGACTGGATGTGTTAGGATAATATTAGGTGGACTAGAAGTGTTAGGAAATAGCTATAGTGGATCTTATAACAATTCTCCCTAAAAATAATACTCTTAAACAACTAGTGTTAAATTTTAGTTATACTTTAGTAGTTTTAGAGTCCAAGGTTCAATTCTTTTGCACACCATAAATATTTTTATAAGTGTATTTTTCTCTCTTAGTTTATTTTAGTTTTACTTTTTAACTTTTCAAATTGAATTCACAAACAAATAGATTATCACAATTAATAAACCAAAATAATTTATTTCTACTCAACGAACTTTGATAAAAAAGATTTAAAATAAATAATCTTTATTGTTAAAATAGTATTTTTACGAGAGTCAAGTTGATAACATAATTTTACTCAACAAACTTTGATAAAAAGATTCTTAAAATAAATAATTTTTATTGTTAAAATAGTATTTTTAATAGAGTTAAGTTGATAACATGATTAGTTAGAGAAAACACAAGTATGAGCAAAATTGTGTTATGTTTGATTCATTTTTTCTAGTTGTAAATTTTTTTATAAAAGTTTATTTTAGTTAAATTACAAAACTAAAATACCATGTATGATCTGTTTACTTTCTCGGATATATTAAAAATCAAAAAAAAAAATTGCTTCAAAAAATACAAGGAGAAGTTGTTTTCTTTGAATCGGATTGTACTTGTCATAAAGGACTATAACCGGGATTACATTTTGATATTAATTTGTTGATGCAATTCAAATTAAAAGCACAATTAATGTAACGTAGATATATATTTTTTACCCGTATTTTAATGACTTAATATTAACGGAGTCTTCACTTTCATTTGCTCCGTTTGTTTCATGTAAAATTACTTACCCTCGACTCCACTCCAATTGTTATGGGTGCGTTTGGCAACGTTTTTATTTTTTTAAATTTTTTTTCTATTTTCTGTTTTTACTTTTTTCCATAACATATTACCCTCTGGCAAATTACGTTTTTATTAATTTTTTTTGGTTTCTTTGGCAGTGGAAGCATTAGAAGTTATTGGGAAGAAATTAGGAAAAGATGACTGGAATTTCAGTGTGGGTGCTGATCCATGCAGTGGAAAAAAGGGGGGCTGGATCACCAAAGATCATCCATGGAATGGAGAAGAAGTGGTTTGGATCACCAAAGACAGTTTTGAGAATTTCGTCACCTGTGATTGCTCCTTCCTCAATAACACCGTTTGCCACATTACTCGCATCTCTCTCTCTGTCTCTCTCTCGCTCTCTCTCATGCATAGACATATCATTATGTTTTTTTTTATTGGAGATTGGTAAATACTTGATCGAATCATATTGTCTGTTAGTCTATTTCTCTTGAGACAAATATGACTCGTTCAAATGGATACCAATGTCCGACGAACTTGATTTTTTCAGGCAAAAACATCAAGATTTGCAAAATGAATAATTTGGATTATCAAATGAACCCGTAAATCTTGATTCTGCAATCTCTGCAAAATTGTTATTCATTTGTGTAGTTTGTGGAGAAGAGCGTCCATGACTATGTTAATTTGACTAGACATCTTTGGGTAGCAGTTTTGCAAGGGAGAAAAAAAAAAGGCCAATTAGGTTTTAAAATGAATCAAATTCAGATGAGTTCGATCCCAAGCTAATTTTGAGTAATTTCAATTTTTTTATACATAATGAGTTAAATGAGTCTTAAAGATGTCAAACTTAGTTTTCTAACTGATCTTGAAAGTGCTTTTAAAAATGAGCCAATTTCAACCACTTTGGCAATGACACTCAAACTCAAATCATGATGAAATGCAGAGCACTGAAAGAATGGAACCGAAGAATTCCCGGAAAGCTACCGGCAGAATTGGTGAGACTCCCTCACCTCCAAGATATGTAACGGGTGTTTGATCGAAGTAACCCATTTTTCAAAACTATTTCGCAATCTACCACACTTTTCAAACTATTTTGAGAAATAGTATTTCGCGCATTTCTGAAATGCAATATGAGCTTGACATGCCATCTGGCATGCCACATTAGCGTATACGGGAGCCGTATATACGACAATCGCGTGTATTTAGAATGCGCAATAACTTTACTATACTGCATATCTAAAATGCAAAATAAAATTGGATCACGTACTTCTAGAGTGCGCAATAACTTTAACTATAACGCATATCAGCAATGCAAAATCTAATTGGATTGCACACCTTACTTTAATCATACGGTCATACTCCACACGTTTTTTAACCATATCAGGTGTTGAGCCGTAAACTTTGGATTAGTACAAATTTCTTTGGTTTAGCACAAATTTGTGTAGTGGATAATTTTCATTTAAGCGCGGTATAACTCATGTCGCAGAACGGAAACAAGCATAAATTGCGTAATAATGATCTCCAAGTTCAGAGCAACTAATGACGACGAAAAAATTTCCCCACATAACATCAAATTTGCAGCACAATTTTAGAGCAAACATACAAGCATAATACCGCCCTAATATGCAATAACAATAGTACAACAAACCACGCCGGAACGCGGAAACAACTTAAACTGCCGCTTAATCGAGGATTGATTTTTGAATCACGGATTGAACGTTGTTCAGCGTGATATTCAAATAACCAGACTTCTGTGTAGGGCGGAAGAGAACAATCTCCCGCAGTATGAGACAACTACCGACGTCATATATTTATGGAAATATCCCTTCTTCGCATGCCTTGTAATGGAGGGTGGCCCAAAAAGATCCTGTGGGATCCTGTTCATTTAAAATATAAAAAAATGGCTTTTTGAGTTCCCCCGGATGGAAACCATATTTCGTGCCTATAAACACAACCAATATGCTTTATAGTAAAAACCAACGTATCATTTTGAAATGAAGTTCTTTCTATGAACCTTGCCTAACCAGATTTGGTATTTATAGTCATTTATTCGCGCATTACATATATGCGTTATAGTAAAAATTTAAAATTTATACAACTGATAACAGATGAATTGCATGGATTCCACATGCACGGACTGCCAAACCTCATTACAGAGATCTTACCTTATCACACGCATAACCAGTATGCGTTATGGTTAAAAGTTAAAATTGATTTGACGATTAACTGTTCGATTCCATATGTACGGTTTGGTCGTATTATTCCACCCACACATATCCATAATGTGTTATGAGGGGGGCCCTCTGTGAAAAGCCGACCCTCTGTAAAAAGCCAACTAGTGAATGTGGGTCTATTAAGTACAACGCGTGATAGTTATGCGTTATGGTAGGGGATCTTGCATAATTAATACGCGTTGTGTTGGTCCTATAAATACCCAAGCTAATTTTGCATTAAAAGGAACACTCTATTTGAGGTGTACGACCCTCCACTTACAATGATGGTAGAAGACTAGATTATGAGAGAGAAGAGAGAGAAAGAGGGACTTCATACCAACTGGAGAAGATCGCGACGATCGCGCACAATAGGAGTGAGCTACCAAATCGCGCAGGGGAAGGATGAAACACAGGGCGCAGGAGGAGGGAGGATGGAGGATGGCTATCGCGCAGGAGGGAGGAGGGAGATCGCCCCTTGATCGCGCACCAGGTCTGTAGAAAAGGAAGGAGGAAGTAGGGCTTTGTCTGGTTTTAAAATTACACGCATTTCTGATATGCGTGATCATTAAAGTTATTACGCACTCTTAAAGTGCGAGATCTAATTTGATTTTTCATTTCAGATACGCGCGATTGTCGCATATACGGCTCCCGTCAACGCTGATGTGCATGCCAGATGGCATGTAACGTTCATATTGCATTTCAGAAATGCGCGAAAGGCTATTTTTCAAAATAGTTTGAAAAGTGTGGTAGATTGCGAAATAGTTTTGAAAAATGGGTTACTTCGATCAAAAGCTCATATGTAACCCTAACTCATAATCGAGTTTTGGCCTAAATTAGTTTGTCTTCAAAACAACTGGCATTGTTATCTTTTAGTTATCTGGTAGTATTTCATTTTGGGAGCCGTTATTTCCACGGCATAATCGGTTGATGCCACGACAGTTGGGAAATTCTGTTTGCGCACTTTTTTTTTTCCCTCAGTACCCGCACTTCATATGTCAATTTACTATTTTGTCCATTCTTTTCTCAGTACCCACTTAGGGTGAGTTTCCAAATGAATTTTATCTAGATTTTATCAAAATTTGATAAAATCAAGTCTTGATTTTATCCATTCGTGCAGAGAGTTGATAAAATCTTAGATTTTTGAATGTAAAAATCTAAGATTTTATCAACTCTCCTCACGAATGGATAAAATCAAAGGCTTAATTTTATTAGATTTTGATAAAATTCATTCGGAAACTCACGCTCAATTTATGTAAATTTATGTACAGGCATTTACTCATCTTCTTAGACTCTCTCTAGTCTCTACCCTTTTCTTTTTCCAAGACAGCTCCTTTCACTCTCCCGGTCTCGCCAATACCAGATTCCAAACTCTTCCTATCTTCTCCCTCTTCTCTCGCATTAACTAGGCACACTCTTAATCTTCTTCTCCCGGCTTCCTCTCCAAAAACCGCTTGTCGTCGTTCGCCCTTCATGTAACCGACCCAAAATCACGGCATCTGCCATTTTTTTTTGTCTCAGATCTGAACTTTTTTTTTTTTTAATGTTTTGATTGAAACCTAACAGACCCGACTGATCCGAGCCGATCAAACCGTAGAAAATTCCCCGAGTTCCTCTTCTCAGTTCTCTCCTTCAGTTTCTAATTCCTCCTTAAAATTGCCAAGAAAAGGTACTAATTTGGTTCCCTCTCTGAAGCTAAATCCAATGTTGGTGAAAACTGCAGAAAACCCACATAATCCTCTTGCTGTAGCGATAACAAGTCGTATTGAGTTACGGTATCTGTTGCCAGAAGATTATAGATGGATGTTTGATAAGCTGGGTGGTGGTGTTTTCAGTGTAGTCAGATATAAGCCTTTGGTTGTCAAGGGCTGTCAACGGCACAGCTTTGCCATTGCTGGAATCCAGTGTCATTCGACCGTGATTTCTCTGTATAATAAGGTTGTGGCCAAGATAACTACTTGGGGTAACTATCCGACCTTGATTTCTCTGTCTAATTAACTTTATCTCCGTACTTATTACTGCATTTGATTTTGGGTTTAGTAATTTTTTTTGCCGCTTGAATCAAATTGATTACGAATTTGGTAACTGCTTTTCTGACCTAAATTGAGTTGCTTTGTAATCAATTTGGATGGAAAACATGGCTCTGCTTGTCCAAAATCATTAGACGATCATTTGTCCCGACAAAAACTGCACTCCGGAAATTATATTTAGGGGAATTAATGTTGGTCCCCAAGTGTCTCAGTGCTCATTTTAAATAACTGTGTTCAAGTTCAACTGATAAAAACTGTTAGGTGTGATTTGGGTAAAAAAAGAAACCCTTTTTTTGGTTTTTCGGAGAGGAAAAACCATAGCCGTTTGGATGAAATGTTTGGTTTTTTTAATTAGTTTTTTGATAACATATGTCCATCATATAGGAAAAAATGCCCACACAACTAACAAATATTTACAGATTAGCCAACCCTTATCCTTTGTTCCATCATTCATTCAAACCACACAAATTGGATCGACATTCACTACAACAAATATAGGTTTTTATAACATTATCTCATAGCATTTTTCCAGGAATGCTATCAAAGAGAGACAATTATAACGTTCAGCATTAGGAAAGAGAGGGGATGCTCGCGCAAAATTACTATAGC
>CAWLAL010000275.1:0-22493 GCA_963854785.1 Vaccinium vitis-idaea | reverse complement strand
GGTCGACTCTAACAAATGTAATGCTTTTTCTGCAGAAATGATATTACTATTGTTTACGCGTACGATCGTGAAATCAAGATTGTTTTTAGATGGGTTTACGATCATCACATAAAATTTTTAAAACTTCAGCGCCTTGTAGATCTGGACGTGTTCGTCGTGCAGGCTCTTCGCGTCATCGTGCGCCGCGGCCCTGCTCTTGACGATCTCATTTTTACAGGTCTCGACCATTTTCTGGAGGCAGACGACGTCGTCTTGGACCTTTTGCATCTCGGACGAGTCCAGCACGGTGCAGTTTTCCAGCACCAGCTTGCGGACGTCCGCGATGTCCTGTTGGATCTTGCGAATTTCTGACGCATCGCGAACCTTGACCGGAGACAGCCTCTTGCGGCTCCGGGATATCTCGTCACTGCACGCGGCGAGTAACCTGCGGGCTTCCGCGATCTGTGCCTCCCCGTTGTTGTTCTCGGACACCAGCTCTCGAACCTCTTTTTGCAGCTCTTCGAAACGCCCCTTCAACTGGTCCAGAATCTCAGTCGTTGCGTCGTCGATTCTCGCATTAGTGTTATTGTTGATGATCCTAATCACGTAGTCACACGCCGGCTTGGCTATTGCCAGCAGCAGCGCGGAGTACACGTACCGCAGCATGACGTCTGGCTCGCAACCTGCAGCAAAGCAAATCCAATAAAAGTTTAAGATTGGATTTCCGATGGCGCTCGGGTTTACTACGCTACCCGAGCGCTATCAGCGAGAGTATGATGCTTTGTTATAAAATACTTTCAATTTCTGCAAGTAAATTGAGTATTGCTATACAATATTATACCTGCAAGCCAATTAAGTCCAACTATACAATATACATAATGGGCACTGCGTCGCAAGCGTTGGAAAAAAACCTGATTCTGGCGGAGAGGAGGTTCAGGGACATCGTGAACGGCAGCAAGGACTACGACGGAGAAAAGATCGAGTTGCTGATGAAGAAGCTGTGGGAAGCGTACGACGCTTTGGTAGAACAAGAGCAGCGTCTCATACAACAGGCGTCAAACGCCACGTCGGACGCGGAATGATCATACGATATTAAAACCTGAATTCTTATAATACACCAGCCTTTTCTTGTGTTGCGCCTTACCGATGAACCACTGGTCCACGATGTCCACGATCACCGGAGGCAGTTCGGTGTGCCCGTGGAGTATCCTTCCGCACGCCTGCGTGACGTCTGACCTCGGCGTCGCGAGCACGAGGGCGTCCAGCGACGGTATGTCCAGCCCCTCGCGGGCGAGAGCGTACGTGCCCAGCAGCACTCGTGCCTCCTCCGACCTCTTCAGCTCGTAGTTCTTCATTCCCCCGAGGTACAACGCCGCGTCCACCCTGATCTTTTTCAGAGACAGCTTCAGGTTCTCGCAGTGGGCCCTCCTGTCGCTCAGCAGCAGAACCTTGTGACCCGCGTCGACCAGGCTCGCGATCCGGTCGACTATCAGCGCGTTGCGTTCGGGCATGTTGCACACTATGGTCGCCGCGGCAACCGTGTTCGTGGGCAACGCGCGGTTCATCCTGAAGTCGACGACACGCACCGTCACGCGATTTTCCCCGGACAGTGCGTGCTCGAAAAACGTCGGCCCCACGAACCAGTGGATCACGCGCGTGAGCCCGTCTCTCCTTTCTGGCGTCGCTGACAGGCCAAGCACGTACGGCGCGCACAGCTTGAGGAGCGCCCTGGAGAAGACCGGCGCGGGGACCACGTGCACCTCGTCAAATATGACCGTGCCGAATCCGTGAAAGATATCTTCGTCGTAGTTTCGCATCGCTATGGACTGCAGCATCCCGACCACTATGTCGCAGTCGTCTACGTCTTCCACGTCCTGCTGCAGCCTCCCCACGCGAGCCAGTGGAACAAATTTCTGTATTCTTTCTTCCCACTGGTCCATGAGGAACTGTTTGTGCACGACGACCATCGTCTTCAGGCCCATGGCACAGGCGACGCACAGAGAAACCACCGTATTGTGTGTTACAGTGAAGTCTCCGAGCAAGTATCTGCGGTTTCCGTCCAATGTAAAACCGTAGTATCTGTCTATACCCCTATATTTGACCTTTATTCCTGTGACCAAGTTGTCCTTTATTTGGGACCGTTTTGCCGCCTGCTTGTGCGGAAGCAGTGTAGGAATTTCGTCGATACCGTTGCCGTATATGCAGATCCGGAAATAGTCGTTTTTCATATACTCGCCCTTATACCAACATCCCTTGATCGTTTTTGTTTTGTAACACGACAATCCGAGACTTCGGCAAATGTACATGACATCGTCTATTAGTATTTCTGATTTCTGTACTAATTCAAAGCAACAGTCGTGTTGGTGCCCATCTGCATCCAGAATACCTGCCAAAAGAAGGAGCCTGTTTGCACGAGAGTTACATTTATATATCGTGGGCACATGCTTGTTCTGCAACATATCAAGATCTCGCAGCGTCCTCATAAATTTGTTTCTTGTGAACACGCTCAGAATGTTGTAAACGTACTTCGTTTGCGATGATGACAGGTAAAGGCCATACTCTTCTAAATTTTCAACAAAGTACTGCAAGATTATTCCGTCTTGTTTCGTTATATGAGCTGCACGCGATGTACCGTCTCCGAGCCAAACTCCGATCATGTAGGGGTCCATCGGCAATGCCACTTCGTCAAAGTCAACCGGAACTCGAAACCCCTTGAAGCAATGCTTGAAAGTCTTAGTTTGTGCGATATAGTCCTCAACCGAGATCTCGATCGTGCTTTGGTGAACTTGCGCTACGATAGCCTTAAATAATTCTGCCGATTGTGCTGTGTGATGAACTTTAGTTCTGATGCAGCAGTTTTCCCACCATACCACGGTCCACCTGTCGTTTCTGTAATCTATGTACGGTTTCTTTATGGTGTTTTTGAGTACCAGGATGTGACCTTCGTTTACTGTGTACTTTTCGCCTTTGGTGGGAATAATGTCATACATATGGTCGATTCCTCTGGCTAGTGACAATACCCTCCTTGGTGTGCTATCGTCACCCATTAACAGATCAAATTCTTCCACATCTTGCACCAACTTGACTGACCCGTCGTACATGAGGATAGGGGTATCCTTGGCGTGGCATTTTCCAAATCCTGTTTTGGATGACAATATTCCTCCTCCGCGAAATTTAAGGTGACGTGTTGCCCTCTCGACGGCATCTCTCTGCACCTCAGACCTCAGCTCACCGCTGAACACAAGCCTGGGCGTCTCTTCGACGTACCCGAAGGCTTCTTTTGGTCGACCGAAGTTCTCGTCCCCCCAGAACCTGGGAACCGCCACGGTGCCGTCACGCCGGCATTCGAAGACCGGGAACGGTTGCGGTTCCTCTTTGAAAAAAGGATTCTTGTTCGCCTGCACGGTCAGCTCGTCGGCGTGCCACGGTTCGAAGTCTCCTTCGTCCACGACGTACCCGCTCCGAGTGAGGAGTGACATAATTTCACGTTGAACTGTTATCAATCATGTGCAATATATGCTTGTGACCCCCTTCATTTTGTGCTGCGGGTACTGCTAGTGTTAAGTAATGAGGCCTATCGCTATTATAGCACACCCGCATGCGCCGAGTACTGACTTCGCCGTGGATGCCTTGAGCGCTGATGACGGGGCCGGTGATGGTGACGGGACCTCGGGCGCCGGTGATGGCGACGGGACCTCGGGCGCCGGTGATGGCGACGGGATTTCATGCGCCGGTGACGACGACGGGACCTCGGATGCCGGTGATGGTGACGGAACCTCATGCGCCGGTGATGACGACGGGATCTCGGATGCCGGTGATGACGGAGGGTCGATTCCACATGTCGTCGTGCCGGGGCAAGCTCCACAAAAGTACAGGTGCACAGATGAATAATAACAGAATCCAGTACTACCCGGGCAGGATTCAGTCCCGTCGGAGCATATTGCTGCGCTTCCAGAAGATGTTGACGACGTGGCCTGCACAGAAGGTTGTCCAAAACATTCTCGACATTGATCGTCGCATTCAGATCCCTCGTTGTCTTGTAAAGACCCGTTCGTAGAACAGACCCCAAAACAACTTACCACATCATTCGATGACAAACAAGGATTGGATTGTCCATTCGCAACGTTACCTATGCACGCGAGGCCAACAATAACGTACCAGATCATGGTAGCTTCGGTCGCTCGTACGTCACGCAATATTGCACGACTATACGCAAATGGTGTCAATTTACCTGTGCTTGCCCTTGGCAGTTTATATCCACACGTGGTATCCCACTGCTTGTAGATCTATAGTGAGACGGTACAAACTGAAATAATCAAAGTGCATTGGCGTGCTTATGCTGTGGCAGAAACTGATGTCCACTAAATATAAACCCCAAGAAGAACCTGCACTATGTGTGACTTAAGTATAAACTTTACCTCACAACTTGGAGGAATATATAGCAGCAGAATAGCAAATGCTTGGCATTGCGATGGAGAGTGTATACCTCGACCACGTGTACGTTGGCCAGAACGTGGTGTACGTTGCGGGAGCGGGGTAACACAAAATTGCCAACAAACTTTAAGTGAAGAAGTGCGGGCGAGACAAGTGCCTGAAAAGGTACGAAGCGTGGGTAATCAAGACTATTCAGGATCCCGGGGTTGGGATTTGTAGTATTATGAGTTGAGCCGCTATATTGCAGACAGTTTTTACTTTCTCATTATACTATGTTGAGTCTTTCATAGCTTACTTCTCGTTTCAATCTCGCACTGGCTGTGCGGTTCCGTGGCCGCGGACGACATGTGCATTGTGCAACAGACTTCTCGGAAATTGAAATCGTTGTCGGCGACTATTGTTGAGCTGGTAAAAGACAATATGGATGCACACAAGAAGATGACTAGCAAAGGATTAATGTGGAAACGCATGGGGCCTCTTGATGATGAGAAGCCTATAGAAATGCTTTCGAAGCGTAACATGCGCATACTGAAAGACCTGGTTAACCCCTTGACTAAAGAAGAGCAAGGCTTTATGGACAATGTCATTGATCAACCTTGGTACCTCACATACTTTTCGTCCGACAAGAATATTGCTGAACACATTCGCAGTTACGACGGAACCTTGCGATTGAAGTCGTTCGACAGACGCCAGCGAGACGATCCGATGTCGGTCGTGGGCACGAGCGCAGCAGACGTTGATGTCGAGGAATTTGCAAACACCGACTTCATATTCTTTTGCCTTGAACTTGGAACGTCCCTGAAAAAAAAGCAGACCAGATCCTCCGGGCGCTCGGCAGTAATCCGAACCCCTCTTGATCAGGGGGCTATGAAGCACGCGATGAGCATGCACGGCGACATATTTGACGGACTTCGAGCAGGACGAAGGATGAGGATTCCAGATGAAGATCTTCTGATACTGAACAATCATTTGTCTGGTTTTGAGAGAGATCCCATGAACAATAACAACGGTTTTGCGCGCACAGTTTTCTACGGTATTGAATCCATCAAAGAGGGTACTGTTCAACAAGTTATTCTTGACATCCGCCGGCTCAGAAAGAACGTGCGAAGTGAAGTTCTCGCGCGACGCGGTTCGCACGATCTCAACGACATCGTTACCTCCGTGAGTCGGACGCAGGTCATGATTCCGGGAGAATGCGTATTGAATGATTACAAAATATTCAATGCATTTACATAGTTATTCAATACTTATCATATGATCGAATTCTGCTTCGTGTTCACGGTTACCAGGGGAAAATATGATATTTGTAAATACATCTACTTGCGGTCAAAATACAAGAACTCAAACGCGGCAAGGATACGTCCTAGCTTGGGAGAGGAATCTCTTTCAAGTTATTTCACAGGTATGCACATGATGTTGCCTGGCAATGCCGCATACTCACACAACAAAAGGTTGTACGGGGGTAATGAACAAGGCAATACTAATTGGAGGAGAAACAAGGGTTATGAGATTAGGCCAGTATATTCTGCAGAAAAAAACTGGAACAACAACTATACTAGTTTTCCAAAGACATGGGATAAAACAATACACTTATACAAGGGACAGGTCACAGTAGATGAATCTGGAGGAAATGATCTGCTAGTTGTAAGTATGACCGCACTGTTATGCACTTTGGCTATGCAGCAACACAGTCTGGATGCAGATGAACTACAAACATTGTCAGAAGACGTGACCTGTCCAGTCGTAACGGTGCCTAAGGCTAACTCGTGTTGGATAGAAAATCACGAAGAAGTCAGAATAGCCCTATACCAGATATAATAGGACGTAGCATTGTGAAAGTCAGATGAAATGCTGCACATGGTAGATTACAACGCGGCTATTGGCAGCGCGTCCCTGTGCACGCCGTCGATCATACTGCGACTTATTGCCGTACTCAACCTTGGTTCGAACTTATAGACGATGACGAAAAGATCATTGGTTCACCGGAAAATTACGAGTTGTGTGTCTTGGCGGAGTACCAATATGCAATGGAAGTCACGTGTGAACGACGCATTAGATTAGCGGTCAGCGTTGCCGGGTCGACAAAGGAAGCTGCAACGAATCTACAGCGGCCACTCCAAATTGAAATGTGGTAAACTTATTGCTGATGGTAATTAAGCAGACACAATGTGCACTCCTACATTCTATAGGTCCGCGTACAAGGAGACCAAAAGCGACACTATAGTTATAAAGTTGCGGAAGCGCGCGTACATTGACCGCGCAGTGTTGGGACTTCAAATAACGAGCACTGTCGAATGGGCGTCAGTGGTATGCCCCAACTGTGAGGACAGCTGTGCGATCTCAAAATCATCGATCCCCACGAGGGCGTTCAACAGCAGGTACGTGTCGGTGGCGGTGTCGGAAGAGGGAAAAATCACCAAATACACTACGGGGCATGACGTTCCAGGCCGCAGGTATTACAAGTGCCCGAAATGCAAGCAGGATGTACAGTCTCACGTCAATTCAGAAGGCTATGCAAACACGATCATATCTGCACTGATAAAGAAAAGAAATAACGTTCGGTTATTTCAAGAAAACGTGAACAAATGTAGCCGAACGAACAAAAATGAAATTATCAGTATGGAGGGAAGGCTGGGAAACTTGAACCAGTCGGCGTACAGTGCTTGGACTCAAGAAAAGAAGTCTATACTCAGTGCAGGAATGCCAAGCGTTCGTCCGGGCCAACAGGCTGGCCCTGGACCAGGACCGCCACCTCCCGCCAGCGGATCAGGATCACCACCTCCTGCGGCTCGGCAAGGATCATCATTCACCAACGAAGTCCCGGCCTGGCAAAGAGCTCCGGACCTCGGCGGACCCGGATCCTCTTACCATCATCAATTATGACTTCATACCGCTAGCCCGGCAGCGTCAGTAGTCCCTTCGTAGTTTCCATCAGAATCTTCTACTGTATATTGGGGGTCTGCAAGTGCAGTCTCGTCTTGGCAAAACTGTTGGCTTTGATCTATAGCTGATTGTGATATATCGTCAAGAGTGCTTTGTTGTGATGCGTCTATATAGGCCTGAGTTGATGCATCTACACCCCCGCTGCTGTATGCGCCCAGGCCATACGGGTCATCTTGTACGTTTGGATTGCTGGAGTCGCCTGTGATCTGCTCCTGCGGCACGGCATTTCCTGAGCCGTCTGCAAACTGATCAACTGCAACAAAGTTGCCATTTTCGTCTGTCTGTCCCGATACGACCTCCTGAGCGACGACGAGATTGCCAGATGCGTCGACTTCCATGTTGGCGTCGCAATCCCTACCCACGATACGTAGTTCCCAATCAATTTATTCAGCCCAACGGTGTCCTAGCTGAAGCTGGACACCATGACTTCATCGGCGACCGTGCCGTTGTACTGCAGTTTGAGGTCCGCCATCACTTTGCAGGCTCGCCGGTTGAGATATCCAGTGCTCGCGGTGCTCACGCCAGTGCTCACGACGCCTTCCCTGGCCGCCATCTGATGTCCGAAAAACTCTCCGGGCGTCAGGCCTTCGCGATATGACCTGGTGCAGAAGGTTCCTTCCTTCCCGCCAACGTACTGTTGACCCAGAGCCACCGCCATGTGGGCGGCGTGGGTCACCGAACCCTTGGCGCCGGCGTTGATCATGTCCATCAGTCCTGTATTTTGCATTTTGTCGCTGGCTTCACGTAGGCACCGCTCCCTGTACGCGTCGGGAAGCTCTCCTGGCTTTCTGTCCAGGCGAATAGAGGGAACCATCGACACCGTGAGCCCCTTCACGACGAGCCACCTCTCCACCACGAGTTGTAGTTTTTGAAGATCTACGTCAGATCGAATGAGATCCTTCTTGTGTAGAACTTCGCCCCTGTACCCCGGAATGCACGTGGCGAGCAGGCCGTGTGTCGTTTGTCTTTTGGGCACATATCCCGTGATCACCGCGCAGTCGCCGGCGATTTCTGCGCTCACCGATAAATCTTCTCTGGACATGATGTGGCACCCGGTCACGACGTCTTGTACCGGCACTGAACCTTTGGTTTCGGGGCGGCACAGCACGGACATTTCTGCCCGCGGGACCGGTCCGGACTGAGACATGAAAAAGGTATTCATCTCATCACCGTCAAAATCTGCGTTGAACGGGGGAGTGGACTGCGGGTTGATGCCGAACACGTCAAGGTCGTCCTTTCTGATCACGGTCCTGAAACACGTCAGGGACTGCTTTGACAGCGAAGGTTGTCGGTTTAGCATGACCACATCTCCGTCTGCCAGGTCGCGCTCGAACGTCATCCCCGGCAAGATCTGATGTCGCCGGACCGCGTCGTCCGTTCCTTCCCACCACAAGCTTCCGGCGTCGGCCATTGACTTCAGCGCCTCTGCGTTGTATTCGCAACATGACGTCTTCACCCTGACCGACGTTGACCTGGGCACCGCCACCTGGTCCAGCTCGAGGCTCGGATCTCCGACCACGACGGCCCTCGCCGACAGTTCAACCCTCTTGCCCATCATGAGCTTGCGAAACACGCCGCCCTTCCCGGACATTATTCCAGTCACGCCCTCATTGCGATGGGCACCGGTTATCTTGGAATACGCCGCGCACACGTCGCCCCTCCTGCGCACCGCGAGCACCAGCTGTTCGTACAACTTTTGGATGTCTGTCGACCACTCCATGTCTTCCGGAGTTCGCAGGTGTATGGGAGGCACGAGCACTTTGGATATCACATGTCCATCGGGCAAGACAGAAACGAAAGATTCTGCCAGCCTGTAGTCCGTGGGTCTCCCCCTGGACCTCACCGCGGCGGACATGTCGTTCGCGTACACAACGTAGTCACCGTGATTGGTAACTTCGCAGTCTGGACACTTCTTTGACTTTGACTTTCCTGTACGGGCAAGGCTACGTCCACACTCGAAGCAGATACTGTTCAGAATTTTTTGTGATTCTTTGTACAGTAGCGGGTGGAACATGGAAATGCCCAGTGACAATGACGCGTGATGTCCAGTGCACACCTCCCCGCGCATGCCGCACGTGGGACACACGACCTCGGTGCTCCCCGCGTTTCCGAACCTGGCATCGTGAAGGTCAAGACTGTCCGTGACGTCAAACGCCGCCAGGGCCTCGACGTGGTCGTCTGATAGGAGACATAAGGCTGATGCCATATTGGCAGAATAAATTGAAACCCTTGCTGATGGCGCAACGGCTCGCTGCGCGACCATTCATTTTTAATGGCGGTGCGAGTGACCGAGGTGTCCCTGTCGTTCGAGGTGGCAAGGCCTCCCAGAACCCACGTAGACAAGTCTATGCCCTACTTTGCAAACGCGCTTGGGGATGACGTCGAGAGAGTCCTGCCGTCAGACATTCGAAGATGTCAGCGTCCTCAGTGGATTGACGAGCCGCAGCAGGGAACCGTCAGGTTTGTGTATTCCGTTGAGGGTTTTCAGGATGTGGAATGCAGTTATTCTGACCGGTCTTCGGTGATGACGTTCCACGGAATAAAGTACAAGCACGTCGACCAATTCAACGCGCACGTGAACGATGTCCTCCGCGTTCTCGACACAGAACCTTCAGGAGCTCCCGTTACAAAATACAAGGCCGTGGCGAAGTTTGACGTGCGTGCCCATTGGGACCAGGACGCACTGGCAGACATCATCACGAACGATCCCGACGTCGCCCAGGTCATGGCGCTGTGCGAGAGGACTTCAACCCTGGGCGGGAGGCGATTATTTTCCGTGGTCATAGCTGACGCCGGCGACGTGCTGTGCCGGGCGGCCATAACACACGAAGGTGGCGTCGCGCTGGCGATGATGTCCAAGCTACCCGACGAAGACACGTCGATACGATCTGCAGATATCCTAGGAAGGTTGTTCGAACTCTACGAGCACAAGGTCGGGTTCAGCCCCGCAGAAGAGGTTGACGATCACGAGACCACAGGGATAGAATCTCTCAGAGATAAGTTGCCAGAGCTTTTCGTGAACAACTACACGCGGGAGTGCCCTGTCCTTCCGGTAATGCTGTCATCGTTGGAAGCTGAACGCCAGAGAAGGACCAAAAGGGTGATACTGTATCCGTCTGACATCCGATCGAAGATAGGATGTACCTTTTCCAGGTACTACACCGCACCCGACGGCTACTTCGTGGGTCTAAAACGAAACCGATTGCCAAACAGGGACCGCTTTCCCTGCCTAGTCACCTGTTATTTGCAGGACCACATGCTCAGGAACGGGTCAGAAACCCATCGTTACTACAATGACAAAAAAACAATCTTAAACCACTCTGACATTCAATCGACGATTGAATGTAGTAGTTTATGTTTTTCAGTGTTAGCCGACGCGAAGAAGAGACCGCTGCCGAAGTCGATACAGGACCCGAACTACAGGAGAAAGAGGGCTGAATCTTTTCTGGACGCGATAGAGCTATCGTCAGGCGTGAAGCTGGAGTCTATCCGTTGGCTGCCGCAGCTGGTGAAACAGGAGATGTGGGACGTTTCCGACGACGATATCATGGAGGCGGTGGCCGGTAAATCCGGCAGCAGACCAAGGTTTACTGGATCCCTGGTATTTCGATATTTCGAAGAGGTCATCGGCGTGTCTGTCCACGTCGTGGTCATCAAAGACGGAAACTTCGAACCGCTCGTGCCCCGCCACAGGGGACGTTACGTCTGGAAACCACCGTACCCGCTGCACGTCGTGGTGTTCGAGACCCACCGCACGACGTACGGTGAACGGTCGTGCTCCTATGATTTCCTCACCAGGGGAAACACAACGCTGTTCGATAGCGACGATCCTGTGGTGTCCTACATCACCGAGCACAAGAGCTTCGCGTCAGTCCCTCCCCCGGAATTGCCAGAAGACGTGATCGAGCAGACATTGGACAGAAACGGAAAATGCGCAGTGGTCATGACGTCGGACGGCGTGCTGACCCGCACGTACACCCGTCCGCTCGCCGTGTCGGTGACTCCCGAACACACCTGCTTTCTCGATTCGCACGTACGAAAAATGAACGATGCCAAGCGCGAGATGGGCCTTCCTCGAGTAGATCTGTCAAAAAGGTCCAACAACGACGTGCTGTACTTTCCGAACGACGCTTCGTTCGATGTCTTCCGCACAGAGGGAGCTGCTTCTGAGGAATTTCTTTCGGAAGACGGGGTGGACGGCAGGTCTCAAAGATAACTACTGGCACTACGTGTCCATGATGGCTGAACTCATCGGCGGCCGCGTCGCGGACCCAAAAGCGACCCCAGAGCAGTGCATGGAGACGCAGGAAACGTACGAGCACGAGATCCTAGTCGGTGGAACGGCTGCGTGCACCGTGCCGGCGATGACCGACCTTGGATATTTCATCATAAAAGGTTCAGAAAAAGTGGTTCTTATACAAGAAGTCCGGCTCAAGAGTGAGCTGTTCTCCGGTGACAAGATTGGATCTGGGTGCGAACTGTCGGTAGAGGGCGCAAGCGTCCCTGCGAGACTGACGATGGTGAACGACTCGGTCATCGAGCTTGATACGCACATGATTCACAACAACATGAGGGGCATCAAGTCCATCGGTGCGTACGAGGCGATCCTGTGCATGTTCATGGAGAGCGTTCCCCAGGAAGAGAGATACGAGCGCCTGTCGCTCCTGTTCCGGAGCTACTGTGCGGAGCACGCCGACGCGTGCATGGTGTACGTTCTGTCGTCCACGAAGGGAGTCGGTGGACTGTACATCAGGGGAGACCGGGAGACCATACGGTCCAAGATGTTCGGGGGGGCGGACGACGACACCGTCGTGGCCACCATGGTCACGATGGTGGTCGAGTGCGTCACGGTGCACCTCGGACTGCGGGTCCCTTCGGACCGCGACGATTACGCGATGAAGTGTCTCAGGACTCCGGGAGACACGGTTTACGGAATATTCAAACACTGCGTAATGAACTGTAAGCATTCCAAGAACCTCCGAAGCTCGGTGGACAACCATGTGCACACCTTCATGAGGCGCGGCGACATCACCATCAGCGGACGCACGTACAGCAAGATGGCCATCCAGCTGTCCAGGAGGTCTGACATCGACCTGCTGTCTTGCGTGAGGAAAATCATGATGCCGTGCGACGAGAACAGCCCCAACGTGCAGATGCGTCAGATACATCCCAGCCAGATGGGGTACGTGTGTCCGTGCGAGACGCCGGAGGGTAAGACCGTGGGAATAACGAAGAGTCTCGCCTGCTGCTGCACGATATCCACGAAGACAGACGTCAGCGGCTGGGTGTATTCGCGCTGCAAGCCCGCATACGCCGCGACCAGTCATGACATCTGGGCCGTCGTTGATGGCGCAGTGGTGGGAAGGTGCGATCGAACAGACGCGAATGAGCTCAAGAAAACGCATCCAACCGTCTCTGTCACGTTTCCTAGGCCTAACGTTGCGAAGATACGGACCGCCACGGGCAGGCCCCTTCGGCCCCTGCTGCGCGTGTCGCACCGCCCGGTTGACTGGAACATGCCAGAAACAGAGCTGCTGGATCCCGCGGATGTGCGCGTCAGCCCGCGTTGCGTCCGACGGCTACCGCGGAGACTGGAGGAGGTACACCCACGCCGAGATCCACCCGTGCACCATGCTGGGACTCGCCGCGTCCCTCATTCCCTTTCCGGAACACAACCAGTCGGCGAGGAACGTGTTTTCATCGTCCATGATAAAGCAAGCCATGCAGATGAACCCCAGGCTCGACAAGTCATGTCCCACGCTGCAGCGTCCCCTGGTGTACACTGCAGTCGGAAAAGCTGTGGGCTACGACGAGAGTCCGAACGGCCTCAACCTGGTGGTGTGCATCATGTCCCTCGGCGGCTTCAACCAGGAAGACGCGATAATCGTGAAGAAATCCGCCGTGGAGAGAGGCATGTTCGAATCGGTCGTGAAACACACCACGTCCGTGATTGTCGACCACCCGTGGCACGAGGTGAGCAGAGCACACGGGGTGCTCACCGTGGTTCACGGCGGTGCCGAGAGGTCGCTCGTCGAAGTCAGTTCGATGTTCTCGTCGCCAGAGATAGTACACGTGAAGGAATCAGAAATAGAAAACGGGCGCAGCAAGCTGTACGTCACCGTGAGGGAGAATCGAATCCTGTCCCTCGGAGACAAGTTGTCGTCCCGACACGGGCAGAAGGGCGTGGTGGGCGTCATGATGAACGAGGAGAACATGCCCTTCGACTCCAACGGAATCACGCCGGACATAGTGATAAATCCGCACGCCATTCCCAGCAGGATGACGGTGGGCCAGCTCCTTGAAAGCGTGCTCGGCAAGTCGGCAGCCATGTCGGGAGACTTCGTCGACGGCACGCCGTTCGTCAGGCACGAAGCGGCGGTGCGCGCGAGAGACACAGAAATTATGACCCTCGGCACGACGGGAGAGACGATTGAAAACCCCGTGGCCATGGGCGTGGTGTACTACATGCCGCTCAAACACCAGGCCGCCGATAAGGTGTATGTCCGGTCTGCCGGTCCCAAAAGCATCATGAGCAGACAGCCAATATCCGGTAGGTCCAAGGGTGGCGGACTCAGGCTCGGCGAGATGGAATACGACTGCTTGATCGCACACGGCGCGTCCAAAATGCTCACTGAGGTGTCAGAGAGCAGCGACATGGTAGAAGTGCCATACTGCGAAAACTGTCTGATCGTCACCGATACCTTCGATTTAAACGGACCAGGGGAGCTTGGGCAGTGCAGGCTTTGCGGGTCGCAGACTGTACACAAGCGTGTCCCGTTCTCGTACGTCGTGCTCAAAGATTTGTTGCTCGCAGCGAACATCCAGGTACAGACGAAATTATGACACCAATACGGCGCGACACTATATTGCAGCGCGTCGCAAGCGGTGTACGCTGGATCCGCGTTGCTGGAAGCTGTCAAGCATCTACATCAGTAACTACAAATTGAACTGCGAGGTGTATATCATCAGTGAGGGTACGCATACTCAAAATGATTACAACATTATTGTCGATACTCATTTTTGCCTTGTCCACCGTTGCATTAGATACTGGTAACCTCCCACAATGTTCGACAAAAGACGTCGGCGTCTGCTGCTACAAAACAAGCACGTCGTGCGATTCTGACGCTGACTGTGAGAACAACAGCTCATCATCACCACTACTAGCAGAGTCAGTCGGACAGGGGAGGGGAAACGGTGACAACAACGTGATACAAAGTGGTTTTACTTGTTCAAACTCTACATGCCTCCTGGCGCTCAACTCTGGTGGCGTCATGTGCACGTCTGACAATTCTGCCGCGGCGTGTGACGCGTGTGAGCCTGTATATGGGTCCTTTCCTCTGGGTGGACCTACGTGTTCTTATGACTTTGACGCATTTTTTAGCGGGTGTTGCTATGCGGTAAGCAATAACTGTTCCTCGAACCAAGACTGTGAATTCGCCGCAAATATTTTTGACGGTCAACAAGTAACTTGCGATAATTCAGCTTGTTTCATAGTTAACAGCGACTCTACAGGTGTTTGTGACAAACAACAATATAATCATTGTGACAATGACGATACTATAAAGACGTGCAATTTTATAGCAAACAATCCGAACGCAACAACGGTACCCAACTTCTTTCCTCCTGCAACTGCTGCATCCCCCACACCTGTGCCGTCTTCAACGCCAACGACTATGCCGTCTTCAACACCTACATCTGCTCCGGCGCCTGCTTCACAACACGCACGCTATACAAGACCCAATATTATGGTTACATTCATATTTGCAATGTTAGTTTTTTAAAACTTAAATCCAGTTGGATACGACTGGGCAGCTTGAGCAATGCTATGCAAGCCAAGACATGATCACAAATTGAACACTGTAGTATCGCGCAACACTTTATGCTTCGACACACTGCTATCAGATTGACTTTTTCGTTCATTTTGAGCTCTTGCGCAGTCGCGCGAGATCGAAATTTGCAATGGATTTGGCACTGCCACTCGATGAAGAGTTGTCCGGGCTTTGCGCATTTCAAAAGATATCAAGTAACCGCGTCAGTATCCATGAAATGCGTGAAATGTTTCACGATGGTTCCCTCGCGGTCCAACGAAGAAGGCAACAGTTGAGCAACGTGTTTACAGTTGAAGAACTAGATGTCATTATAGAATTTAGAAATAGTGCATTGTTCGATATGTTTCGTCGAGTAGAGACAACATGCGAAGCCGTGCTTGGTAATATCCATATCAATACTCACCAGGAGGCAAACCCACAATTTGCTATTAATGTTTGCATACGTCCCCTACTACAATTCACCGTACACGAATCCGTTGACGATTCCATAAAAGATAGTGCTACAAGAAGCTTAGCGGTTATGTACAACAACTACAATCTATCAGAATTATTGAATTATATACAAGTAAGACCCGTGCTGGCAAAAGCACTCGTAAAAAGAACACAGCCATATGATGCAATATATGACATGTTGGGTACGGTTAACGTGTTGTCTTGGTGCAAAAGCTTGCCGACACCACCAACTAACAACGATATAGATGCAACATGGAACCAGTGGATCTATATTACTCGCAATATTAACATGGAAAATGTAGAACTATCACAAAAAAACCTGTATGATACAACCATAAATATCATAAAAATGGGTATCAGCATGCTTGGGAATCTGAATTGGGGTACGCCACATTACGGCGGACTGGAAACCTTTCGAAATTCTATTCTGGCATGCATAAAGATTATACTCGTCATATCGATTGCGCACCAACCAAACTTGACTCCCGCGATGTATGGCCAATTGAAAAAACATTTGACCTGCAGACTGTTCGAGGCCGTTACAATTCCAGAAGTTGTCGATCCCATGTTCGGTCAACAACACGATCCCTTTGTCGCCGTCAAAAATCACACAGTATTGATGAGCATCAGAGGAAGGCTGTACGGAATGTCATCGATCACTACTGCATACACATGATAAGTATCGTAAAACATGCCGTTAATCTTGTGGCAAATCTGACATATTAGTTTTTGTCGAAAAGCTTGGCAAAGGAATTCGGCAGATCTTTGCTTTCAGGGGCTAGGGTAGACTTGAACAATAGTTAAACTTTTTCTGCATAAACGATATTACTATTGTTTACGCGCAAGATTGGTTAAACCTGATGCAAGCAAGATGGTAGCATCGGCGCGAAGATCTTCGATTATATGTGTAAACGCAGGAAAAATCTTTGATGCCCTCGATGCGGCATCGTCCGTGCTCGTTTAATTGATTGAGTTCGTGACTCTGACATATACTTGAAAAGTATATGTGGTGAGATTGTTACTATGGCGCGAGCGCTCAGACCACGTTCGAATGTGGACTACAGTGACGACAGCATAAATGAGTCAGTATTCACTGTTAAATCGGCCAGCAAATGGATAGAAGATACCACTCGATACATGAAAATAAAAGTTGTCGATGTACATCCCATGTTCACCAACATCGCTATACCCTTCGAAGCCGAGCCACTGGTCATACCCGAGTGGACAGACGGAAACTGGCTGAGAAGTATAGATATTAAAATATCCAAATACGATAACAGGGTCAAAACACTAATAGGAAAAGTGAAAAAAGTTTTTCTTTCTGAGGAAGAAAGCATAACAGAAGTTATAGTTGATGGATTTATGGACAGCATGCTTCACATCCTATGTTTTGATGACTACCCATGCTTTATGTACCCTCAATATGATTATTTAGCCAAGATAGGGCCCAATAGCCGCGTTGTAAAGGCAAGACCTGACTTCAGCATCCTGTCTGATACGGACCAGATAATGCTCGTGATAGAAGACAAGACCGTGACGAGCGCGTCTTATTCGAACAACTGGAAGGAAGACCAGGTCATGGGCGAATTGTTTGCGGCCGTCCACCACGTGGTGACCAAGTCCCGCACTCCCGTCGCGTATCCCGTCACCGTCCACGCCGTGAGAGTCATCGGCACGAAGTTCACCTTTTACAGAGCGTTCGCGTCGCTGGAATACATAAAAGAAAGCGCCAGACTTGGACTTTCTATCGACAGCGAGATGGTAGTGCAGCGGTGCCCTCCCGTGGAAGACAATCCGTCACATCTTACTGCGTACAACATTTGCGACAAGGACGACAGGCTGCGTATACTAGAATACATGTGCGCTATCAGAAAATCCATATGCTGATTATTACACCTATATTTTATCTTTGATTTGATGTCTGAAAAGCTTGGCGAAATATTTTGGCAGATCCTTGCTTTCTGGAGGACCCTGCTCACTCGCTTTCGGTGGCGGAGGCGGAGGTGGCGGAAAATACTTTGGACGAACAGGTGTCACAGGTCTCTCGAACTTGGGTATGTCTAACACAGACACCGGCGGCACCTGCGACCTCGCGGCGATACCTGGCGATGGATTGCACTGCTGTACTCAATCGAGTGCTGAAAATAAAAAGTTTTCGTGCAACACAGCCGATGATTGCCTAGAAATATATCAATACGCTACCTCTAATATCAGCTGTTCAAACGGAGAATGTGTTGCTGTATTGTCTGCAGGAGACAACGATGCCGTAGTTTACGGAACTAAATCAGGATGCCAGCCAACACAACCTAATGGTTTCTGCGACCAATGCAATGCACTTTACGGAACATCCGAAAACGTGTGCACAATACCGACCGGTGATACGGGGGAGCTTGGAAAGTGCAGGTTGTGCGGTTCGCAGACGGTCCGCAAGCGCGTGCCCTTCTCGTACGTCGTGCTCAAAGATTTGCTTTTGGCAGCGAACGTCCAGGTGCAAACGTCATTGTGACTGTAATCCGAAGCTCTCCTTACGGCATGTTACACATAGTGGAGTGTCCTGTGTTTATCATAAAGTCCGTTGTTTCTTGTCGGAAAGCTTGGCAACGGCTTTGGCTTTGGCTTCCCGGACAGTTTCTTAGTCTAAAGAACGCAGTTTTTTGAACACATTAGACAACACAATCGGCGCTGTATTAGATAGTAACGATAATTGAAACAGTTGTACGAACCCATGGTTGTATGACTGCAACCATGCGGAACACTATCGCCTTTGCGCTTATATTGGCGCTAGTGCTCGCTGTCGCGTCATGGAGTACGATGCAGCGCCCAGTAAGCAGAATATATTCACGTGTTAACATTTCGGATGTGGAACGGGTCCTGCAGTCTGTATCAGGAATATACCGAAATATAGGTAGCAAAAATGACATAATAGTGCTCAACGCAAATTACGGTTACCTCGACTTTGTCGTCAATTGGGTGTGCACGTCGAACAAACTAAACTTAAAGTTGTCGTATTGTCTCTTGACGACAAATTGCACTTTCATCTGAAAAACAATACAGACATACCATCCATAAGCGGCCACGCGTTTAACATTTCTTCCCCTCCAGGATTCTCTAACTTTGCAAGCCGAGAGTTTACATTGATAAACTATAAGAAGTTTATTACGATCCACTCGATTCTTGCTGCAGGGTACAACGTTCTGTATTCTGATGCTGACACTGTCTTGCTGGAAGATCCTATTCCTTATCTCAGGAAAGACGTGGATCTCGAGTTCCAGAGCGACAGCGATCATCCAGAACTCAAGATCGATGGCATACCCTGCGCAGGATTTTTTTTATGCAAAGTCTACAGAAAACGTTAAGAACCTCTTGCGCAAGACCATGGAAGAGGTCGTAGACAGCAACTTTACGCAAATGGAACAGTATGTGATGGCGCACATTCTTACAGAAATGAGAAACAACAGAGAAGCGCTCTACATTCCACGAAATAATATAGCCCCCTTGACAGAAAAGTTAACGTTAAGACAGCTTAACACTTTGTCTTTTGTGAATGGAGGTATATTTTTTGCGGGAAATTACGAAGAGCGCCGCAAAGCTGCAGGGGTACCCACGGTCATGGTGCACGCAAACTTTCTTGCAGGCTCTGAGCAAAAGAGGAACAAGATGCACGAGCGCGGGTTGTGGCGTACGATTGCACAAGAACACAGTTGTGAAGGAGAGGTCAACTGCTACGGCAAGTTCAATGACAGATGGTTGAGATGCGCAGAAGAAGGCGAACAGGTATTAGTGTAGATGACATTCGTCTAACATGATAATTGTATTGTTCAGAAACCAATTGTCTGATGCACCACAACCGTACGGTGGGGGTATTACCCTATCTTGGTTATGCATGCGGACTTTTGGCCCACTAACCAGAAAACTTTTTGAGCTGTCCATTCTAGAACTCCTATATTCGCTCTCTTCTGGGGAAATGGTAACGTTCTTTCTAGTACTACCTTCAGCGACACCTATGCTGTTAGGAACGTGAAAAAAACCGCATACCCAACCATATTTGACATATGCCCTCATCATGAGGTCGTGGTCATCATCGCCAAGATAAAAGTTTTTTTCGTCAAAATATCCAAGCATTGACATCATATATCCTCTCACCAAAAGCGGTCCTCTGTTGACAGAGTCTCTGACGTAAAGGGTGCATTCATCATGATCAGAAAACATTCCAACCTTATGTGATTCAGGTTCCGCGTCTGTGCTGTACATCGTGTGGGCTTCGCGCATGGTGACCGCAAAAGCGTCTGTATATATACGAAGAACCGATGCTGCTGCAGAGTTCCAGCCTTTGTATACAATGTCCATGTCATCCTGTACCAGCATCCAATACTTACCGATGCTAGCGCGCATGCCGATGTTGTTTGCAGTAGTCTCAAAAACAGGTGTTTCTTGCTTTATCAGCATTATGCGGTGTAAATTTTCTGGAAAGACCTGTTCTTCTTGTATGCTATTAAGTATGTTTTGCTCGCTATTATCCGAACAACTGTCGAACACTACTATAATTTCAAACGACTCAGTAGTCATATCAAGCATGTGTTTAAAAGTGTTGTTTACTACTGATTCTTGATTATAAATAGTGAATATTATACTGAACTTTGGTTGCATTCTCACGAACCATCTGTTCATTAGCAAACATGGAGCTGATCGAAGGTACGGGGCTCCATAAACCAGTTTAGATCTTGGACAAGAAACCCACAATCATTGCTCGTGTTTGTCATCAATGATGCCGCAGCTGCATTCTGGATAATCATCAAATTCGCTTTTGCTACGAACCCATGACACCTGATTGTTTACTTTTATACAGTAAAGTATAATTGTTGGCAACAACCATTTCCAACCAAAAAAGCTGCACCCGGTCTAGACATTATGTCACTCACATTTTGGCGGTTGCAGTATCAACTAATTCAATTATGCATGTCTGCGAGTCAGCAACTGTACAACGATATCAGCTTGAACTTGTTTTGTGGATCGCTGTTGGTAACCATGTCGAACTTTAGCAAACATGTGTCACCGCTCAAAACCTATGTCGGCAAGGTATCAATGACCATTATCTACAGGCGATTCCAAACTTCAAGATGTTTCGATATGCGATTTAACAGCAGCACGACGCTCAATCAGTAATGCTTTCGCTTCTGGGACACGGATGAAGCCGCACATTGTGGTGCTCGTGTTCATAATCTATATTGCAGTAGTGCCCATACTTCATCTCTCCATACCAAGAACATCATCACCTGGTAAAACCGGAGTGGAGCGTCCCCCCATCTGTGGACAAATATTTCATTTGACTTGTCAATATACTTTACAAACTCCGCCAGGGCGTTACCTCTCTTTTGCGTGTCGATAGAAGATACGGATTTGGAGCTTTTGTTTGTAAACGTCGGAACATGAACAATTTCAAAATTTGTATACATCATCTTTATGTGGGTCGGGCGTTAGAGTCATACCGTTGATTTTGCTGATGTCTGACGCGACACGATTTGTTGATGCAAATTTCTCTATGGTGTCTAACAAAACCTATTGTTACAGAAGGAACATCTTCTATATCACACGTACGATACGCGTATTTTAGTCTCTTTTTTTGCATGTATATAAACGGATCATCGAGCATACGGGAGTGAATAAATGAGTCCGTATCCATCCGCATGTAATAGTCAATGTCAGTTATACGCGGGTGCTGATAAATCTCCACGATACCACCATCGAATCATGAAGTTATAGCCTGGAAAATTATCTGGATTAGCTTCCGGAGGATGCGCAGTGCTGTTGTAATGACTCGGGAATTCCAATTTTATCTTTTCAAAGATCAACATAGGTTCGGCCTTGGTATATCTTCTCTCAGTTTCGACAGCATGCGGGGATCGTATGATTCGTCATAAAACGCTATGACCGGATACTTGTGTTGAGCATTGAAGTTTTCGTGAAGAAGCACGATTGATTTGCGAAAATTCTCCTCTTCGTGTATCAAGTATGCGATAACAGCTGTAGTTGTCTTTTTTCGGACATGCACGCGCAAGTGCATTGAGCCCGCCAATACAAGTAGCACCAGCGTTGCAGCGACTACCCATGTTGTGGTGTACATACTGACTGACTCAGTCTGGTAGAGTTCCATAATGAAACTAATCAATAAGACGTATGCCCAGTTTGATAGAGCAGGATCTTGATATATTGGTGTCACTTGTGCCTGTAAGACGACTACGGCGGCCAAGTTCTTACTGGCATATCGATGTACAACACCCTCGACGCACTTGTCTCAGTGTTGTCTGCGTTCAATACTCAGGACAAATTGCACATACAGAATATCCACGTGCTGATCATCACTTACTGTTGAACAACTTAGCAAAGGATTTCGGCAAATCTTTGGATTCGGGGGGGCGCATATTCAAGCTTGCTGCGCTGCTTGCTTGCGGTGGTGGAGGCGGAGGCGGTGAAAGATACCTCTGTCTTGCCAACGTATACGGCTTTTCAAACTTGGGTATGTCCAACACTGACACCGGCGGCACCTGCGATCTCGCGGAGTGCTCTTTGATATACCCGGTGTGTAACCTGCCGCGCATCGCCATGGCAATAATGATGCAGCACACGTGGTCTCCCTTCGACATCTGTTCCATATCGGTCCACATCTGGTTAATCGTTTGGGTGTCACAGTACGGGAACGTGTCCATGTTGAAAGAATATTGCACGCAGGAAAGCATCATCACGAGTGCAGCAGTGCGGCTGACATTATGACCGACGGTCGGAGATCTTCCCGACGTCTCCATGTACTTGTCAATGTGAAACACGGTTTTGCTGTCGGAAAGCAGGTCCAGCACGACG